>NSDO01000175.1:15286-94165 GCA_002286825.1 Lagenidium giganteum | reverse complement strand
CTATCCAGCTGAATCAACATCGCGGCCAGTAACGCGTCGCTGGGGCTAGCCGCACATACAGGGAACCACTCGATCGGATCGCGCGGAGGCACTAGAGCAGACAGGTCCAACAAGATATCCAAATCGCAGTGTCCAGTCTTCATYAGCGCGAGCGCCTCCTCGATAACSTCGCCCAACGCGTCACGACAAGCGCGGATGCGGGCATCACGCTCCGCAATCAGCTGTCCACCCAGGGAAGTTGCCGCGTCGACGCGAAGGTAGTGGGTCTGCTCCCAGAGTGCAAACGCGTGCTGGCGAAGGAAGGCTGACATCTGCGCGTGGMGTTGAASGAACCGGTCGTCACGGACGCTGTACGKGATGGGCGTCGGCTYTGTCGACAAATCGTTCCAGGGGTTCCCGCGGTAGATCATCCGGACAACCACCGATGGGACGAACGGTGGGACGTCGAAGCGCGGCCGCGGACGCGAGGGGAACATGTTGGGAGTGGGGAGCAACCACCTACGCACCACGTCCTCGGTCAACGAACCCAGAKACGACACAGGGAGGCGAAGTGACCAAGGCCGCGGCAACAAGCGGTTATCGCGAGTAGGAACTACGCGTTCGCGAATCGTCGGGTCAGGGCTGGGAGAATGATGGGCGCRCACGTCGGCAGGAGGAGACGAGTCGGGAGAATCCAGACGTCGGTGGGCGCGAGCGGAACTCGAACGGGAACGCGACCGAGAAGACACACGATGTTGCRAACGCGAACGAGGGGGCGAACCGGTCGAGGCACGTCGCGTCGAATGGTGACGACCGGGTGAAGAGCGACGGGACCGCGAACGCGAACGTGTGGTGCCGACGGAAGACTTCGAGCGCTTCGAGGTCGCGTGTGCGGATGCACGAGGAGGGGAGACCGAGCGCGAACGCCGACGCTTACTCGAAGTTGCCGGAGTCGTGGAGGGTGTCACGTCGACGGGAGCCGGCGGCMTAGGCGCAGGCATCCCGGTCATGGTGGCTTGGATCGCGCGTACGGCTGCCKCCACCGCTCGCAATCGCGTCACCTCGGCGTTTGCGGTCTAAAGCTCGCCTTCAAGGGAGGCGATACGCGCTTCCGAAGCCTTAAGAGCKTCGCGATCAGCCGTCACCGTTGTTGCTGCCGCATCCCGCTCAGCGGTGAGAGAAGCGATCTGCTGCGCGTAGTCAGCTACCAGAGCGGCGTTCTGCGCATCGCGATCACGAAGCGTATCACGCTCCTCCGTCAACGCGTCCACGGCCTGCTGCTTCGTCTTCAAGGAAGCTCGAAGGTCTTCCCACTCCGCGGTAAGAGTCACGGCCGCGAGATGGTTTCGCGTAACCTCCTGGTCGGCACGATCCTTCCTCTGCTGAATCGCGTCAGCCTCTTCGCGCGCCTCTCGGAGAGCTTGCTGGGTCTTCGCGAGCTGCAACGCGGTGGCCTTCTGGCGTCGGTCAGCCTCATCCCGCGCGGTCTCGAAGAGCTCGCGACCCACGCACAAACAGCAACCACCACGGAACAGCGAACTGGACGCGACATGCTCGAGGTGAGATGGACAAACTCTCTGCAGAACAGCGTCGACCAAGACGCCATCGCGGTACACGGTCTCAGCATCGGCGCACAACCGACGAATCGCGTCAAGAAAGGCGCGGCGACTCGCGGGGGACAACATCGGGTTGGTTCCGGCGTCGACTGTGGTGGTGGGCGCGGGGGCAGACGGAGGTGCAGGAGCGGCGCGAGCGGCGGACGGGCTTCCGGCTTCGTCGGAGTCAGAAGACAAGTCAATCACTGGGGGAGAAGTTCGCGTACCCGAAGCTTCTTCATGGCGGCTGGCGCGATCTGGCTCCGCGCGCTTGGTCTCTTCATCGTCCGCCGCGCGTTTAGCTTCGTCGTCGTCGTCCTCGCGAGCAGCACTGGTGGGAGCGGCGTCGTGGGATGCCTCGGAGGTACTGGCATTGCGTTCGCGGGGAGTCCGGTCGGCGCCGGAGCTTGCCCGAGATCCGCCGGAGGCGCGAGAGCTTCGACGCTGGCCACGGCKGCGTGCAGTCGGCATGAGGGCTGGGACTCAAGATACGCGTGACGACGGAGGATTGGAAAAGTGCGCGAGAGACGAACGCGGACAAGACGACGGGAAGAATGCGGGTGACCGACAGTTTGGACGGCCGAGGTGTCCTGCGAGACCTCCCTGCAGGCGGAAGTACACCCAGGACAGGGGCGGTTGTGGCGAAGTGGCGCTGGAACTTTCCGCGAATCCTCGACGGTGGTAGCAGATAAATAAGTACTATATTTCGGGTGGTCGGTAGATATATTCCGGTACCATGCCGGTATATCTACTTCATCAATACCTCCCATATAGGATAGGTCAGGTAGGACAGGGTATCAAGTATCAGGGGTTAGAGGTCCAGAGTAAACAGAACAATCAGAGCCAAACTTTCCAGCGACCACTCAAGTCCCTCGTCTCCCCCAAGTGTCCTGAGCCCACCGCAGGAGGCCAGGCAAAGCAGGTGAGCGCGACAGGAAGCGGAAGACTCTCAGTAACCCCCGTGCCTAAGCTGAGGGCACGTTAAAGTACACGAAGAACTAGAACGCGTATCATCAAAGGAGTTAACTAGATCTCCAACAACTAATCTGCTCCTGCCTCGTCGAAGTATCCGCGGCAGGAGACCCCAACAGAACGCGTCGCTGAAGACAAGTCCACCGAACGCGTTCACCAAGCAGCAACAGCAGCGAGTGCTTCCACGGCAAGACCCACGCGTGGATTGYGAAGACCGAACTCTTTTCGCGGTCTGGGTACACAGTGTGAAGTCAAGAGAAGAAGCAAGCAGAACGAGGCACCCCCCTCAGGCAGCCGCGAACCTTGTGACGCGGAGAAGCGCGATCTGAAGACCCGCTTCGTCACAGGTGCGTCGAGCACCAGACAGTAAACGTCCGTCACATGGACGGGTCCCGCGGCCGTCCGCAATTCAAGGTTGACTGTCACTGCCTCCTGGCACCGTACTGCTTGCCACCAGCCACCGTCACAATCACCGCTGAGTCCAGTTGCTCGAGCCGTGGCGAATGGTTAAGTGACTGAAGCTCACGTAGGAGATGCCTTGGAATRATGTTCCCGTCCGCACCAGAGTCGGCACAATARGGCGTTACCACCAAACCRTCAATGACAACGTGTCCTGGTTCAACGCTCTCATCCATCGCTCGCGCACGCTTCAACTGCTCTCCCTTGGGACGTTCACGGATCTCGCGCATTCTTTCTCGCGCTCGGTCRCGATCTTGCTCYGTCGCAGATGGACATGACGCCAGCCAATGGTTGCCGCCACAGTGCCAGCACCCTGTCTTGGGTGGTGGGCGCTCACTGCGTTCCTTCGGCGGTTTTTTGGGTGCCTTCCCTTCGCCGCGGCGATGCGGCGAAGCACGTTCACCTGGAGCCTTGCTCTTCTCTTTGGGGCGAGTCTCACGGTCCTTATGGTGCGCGCGCTGTTCCAAGCCAAGGAGATGGTACTTGTGTTGCATCTTCGCTCGTTCTTTGATGATCTGAAAGAGTAAGAAGTCGTTCTTGCGTGCTTCTCTCTTCTCATATTTGACGTGTCTCTGTACGTCCTCTCTCAACATGCGCGGCTCGAGGTTGTCGAGGAGGATTCCACAGCGCAATTTCATGCGCTCGTCATACTTCACGTCTTCATCCGGATCACCGACACCCAGTATGTGCCCCAATCCGTTGTTGCTAATGAGTTCCCCAAAGTCTTGATAGTAACGGAGTACTCTTGCTTCGATGTCCCTCTCCTGCAGGTCCATCTTGAGGTGTTTGCGGAAGAACGCATCAAGGTCGGGTACTTGGTCGTTCAACACGTTGCCGATTCGTTTGCCGATGAGCGCACGCAACTTTGCGTCTGTCACGCTCTCTACACTCATTTGCAGCTCGTAAAGGCAGACAGTCTCCAGCAGCTTCCGGTTCATCGTTGCCTTAATGSGCATGAGTGCTTTCTCCAGGGTCTCGCCACTGTCCTTGCAGCGCTGCCTGACCTTGGCTTCATACTTCTCGCGCTCTGCTTGCCAACGAACCAACGCATCTTGGTTCCAGCTCGTCAGCTCGGGCGCTTGCACGAATGCGAAGACTGGTGGCGCGACATGCTGCATCACCACATCTCCGTCCTCTTCGTAGGTGTGACCTTCAATTGGTTTGCTCATGCTGGGTTGTTGGACTAAAGTTAACTTTGTGCCGTGCTTGTGCTGTTGCTTACTTGATGCTTGTGAAATGCTTGGTTGAATTGAAAGTGAGAGCTTATCAGAGCGCACTCGTGCGCTCATGTAAAATGCCTACTATCGAGGTAACGTAAAATTGCAGCGAGCAAATGCATTTGGTTGACACTCTGCTTCCGATCGGGTTCCCTCTGTTCTGCTGGATGGCTTCAGCCAGGCTGCTACAGGCTTGATGCTGCCAGGCTGCTACACGCATTCATGCTGCTTTCAGAGATTAACACACAACAATTTCGCAACAATCTTGTGTGCTATGTTCGCAGTTCACAAATCGAAACCTTGGAGGTGGAGGCTGATACAATTAACTGCAAGAGTGCACAAGCACTCCTGGTGCTTACACACATTCTGCTTCCACGCGAACTGTTCGCGCTGGTTCGGTGCGGTGCCATCACGAGCCGTTCAATGACGTGAGACGCGTCCTTGTCTGGCCCATTCTGCCTTTGGCTGCCACTCGCACACTGCCATGTCTCCTGTTGCCACCAAGTCTTTCGCTCGCCTCCCAACCAACGTCGTCCCGATCAAAGTGAGAACACCACCTCTGCCTCTCGGAGTAGTCGGTTGCCAGTGCCATTGACGTCACGCTCTCTTGTGTCTTCACAGTATCATCTCAACTACGATGTCATCGACTTGATGGGCTTCCGCTTCGAGGCTACTGAGCACGTCGAGCTCCGTGTAGACCAAGATACAACCCAGATCACGTGCCATGCGGTCGATCTGTTCGTGTTCGACGTTTCCATCGCGTACGCTGTCGAAAGCGAGCAGTACAAGCAAACTGCCGATAGCATCACGCACCTAAGGGCCGACGAATCCGTCCAGCTCCAGTTCGCCCAAGCAGTGCCCGCTGGTACACAGAATGTGGTGCTGAGTTTGCGTTTCCAGGGCTTCCTTGGCGAGAAACCGAGAGGCTTCTATCGCTCTGAATACGCTTGGGCTGGTAACGAGAGTCGCACAGTGGCGGTGACACAGTTCCAAGCGTGCGACGCTCGTCGAGCGTTTGTTTGCTGGGATGAACCTGCCATTAAAGCCTCGTACGAGATCTCCATGGTCACCGATCCAGAACTCACAGCCTTGTCCAACACGCACGTGGTCGAGACCCAGTTGCGTCCGAAGAAGAACGCTCACTTGCGCAAGAACACGCGTTCCGACTCGGGCATGGAGAAGTGGTGGAAGTTTGCCGAGACGCCCATCATGTCGACGTATCTGGTTGCCATGATCGTTGGCGAGTTCGATGTCATAAGTCGTGTGAGCGAAGATGACGTCCTGGTCAACGTATATACGCCTCTCGGAAAAAGCGAACTCGGTCGATTTGCACTGGACGTGACCGTCAGGGGGCTCACGTACTGCTCCAAGCTCTTTGGCATCCCGTATCCGCTCAAGAAACTCGACATGGTGACGATCCCAGAATTCCTCGGTGCCATGGAGAACTGGGGTCTCGTTCCATGCATGGAAAGTTATTTGCTGATGGATGACAAGACCACCAGCCATGCGCAACGCGTTGATGCCGCCCGCACAATCTGCCATGAGCTGACGCACCAGTGGTTTGGCAACCTTGTGACGATGGAGTGGTGGACAGGGCTTTGGCTGAACGAAGGCTTCGCGCACTTCATGGAATACGATGCCGTCGATCATCTCTTTCCTGAATGGAAGGTCTGGGATTCGTTTGTGCAGAAGACCATGATGGGGAGCGCTCTGCACAAAGATTGCCTGCACTCTTCGCATCCGATCGAAGTGGAAGTGAACCACCCGAGCGAGGCCGACGAGATCTTCGATGCCATCTCGTATGCCAAGGGCGCCAGTCTCGTTCGCATGCTGTCTGAATATCTCGGTCGTGACGTGTTCTTCCAGGGCATCCACGAATATTTCGTGAAGCACAGCTACCAGAACACCGTCACAGAGGATCTTTGGGCTGCTCTCGAGCATGCATCAGGGCAAGATATCCGAGACATGGCCAACACGTGGACATTGCAGACTGGGTATCAACTGGTTGAGCTCCAACAGCGCGATGACAACACGTATGCCATCACGCAACAGCGGTTCTTCGCAGAGAAGGCTATGAAAGGAGACGATGCATCGACATGGAATATCCCTTTGACACTGGTGACCTCGGATGATCCAACGAGAGTTGAACGAGTTGGCATCTGGACTGGCAAAACCGCGTCTCCTGTGGATAGAGCCACACCTCTGACTGCAGATGAAGCCACCAACGCGAAGCTGTGTGTGCGCTCCGGTCCAGACAGATGGATCAAGCTCAACCCAGGCCAGAGCGGCTACTACCTCGTCAACTACCCGAAGGCGATGTGGAAGAACCTGGAGGCGCCGGTCAAGGACAAGACGCTTGGCGTTGTCGACCGCCTAAGCTTGCTGAGCTCCATGTACGCGCTGGCCGGTGCCGGTGTCGTCCCTATGTCAGCGGCGCTGGATTTCACGAGCGCTTTTGCCAAGGAAACAGCCCACTTGTGCTGGCGCGAGTTGGCCAAACATCTGACGGCACTGTGCACGATGTTCGAGGGAGATGCTTGCTTCCCCAAGTTCCAGGCATTCGTTCGCAGCTTGTTTAGCGACCTCATGACCGAGCTGACGTGGAACCCGGCCGTTGGAGAGAGTGGCGATGTCGGTGAGTTCCGCTCTGATGTCATCTTGATACTCGGACGTGCTGGCGACAGTGCTGTTATCTCTGAAGCCAAGCGCCGTTTTGCAACCTTCGTTAGAGGCGACAGCTCTGCTTTGAGTGCGGACTTGCGTTTAGCTGTGTTCAAAATTAACGGCTGGAACAGTGGCGAAGTGCACGTGAAGGAACTCCAGCGTCTGCTTGAGACTAGTGGCTCCACGGCAGTTAAACGAGATTGCCTGCTTGCTCTCGGAGCCGTGAGTTGCCCGAAGCAGAAACAGCTCGTGTTGGACTGGGCAATCACATCGCTGCGCCCGGCCGACATCCCTCGGCTGTTCATCGGCTTCGGCGAGGACCCGATCGGACGAGAACTTGCATGGCAATGCATCCAAGCGAACTGGGAGTTGATGACCTCCAAATATTCGAATCTAACAGTTGGCCGCCTCATTTCTGCAGTGGTGAGCCACTTCCAAAGCGAGGCCGAAGCGAACCAAGTCGAGACCTTCCTTGCACCACGCAACACGACCGCATTTGCCCGCCGAGTCGATGACGCCCTGGAAAGCGCCCGCATCAACAGCACCAGACACGCCCGAGACCGCGACGTGTTGGCTGCGTGGCTCCAAGCGCGCCAATGAGTGCGAGCGATAATAGTGTAAGGATCCTTTTTAGGAAATATAGCTTTGTGTGTTCTTGTTTGCTTCTTTATTGTGACGTTGGCGGCGCTCGAAGAGACACTCACGTCTGCTCAAGAACGGAGAGGACGGCCACGCCACGACCTGAGCGCCATGGGCGAGCACACGGAGCAGCATGGGAATGAGGAGCCTCTCGATGAGCCCAGCACAGAACACAGAAGTGGCATTGCTCGCATCCGAAGCAGCAATCAGACGGAGGAAGAGATCGTGCAGTACGTCGCTGCTCAGCAACGCGCAGCCGCCACGCACGCGGCCGATAACCCCGCGAGCGCTGACGGTGGTGACGGCGACGGTGAAGAGAATGAGAGCCCGGTGCCGCATTTGATCCTGTATGAGGACTTGGACTTTCCCGCGGACGATTGCTGCCTCTACATCGATCCAGCCAAGCTGCCAGACTACGCACTGTCCACCGATGGGTCCGGAGGTGGAGAGGGCGGCGCGACGACCATTTACTGGTATCGCCCGACTGAGTATACGGACGATCCGGATTACTTCAAGAGCACCTCTGGTTGCGGTGTCCTTCGCGAGGGCGTGATGAATGACTCGTGGCTTCTCGGCGTGTTTGCTGCCATTGCACTGCACCCTGACAACCTCATTGAGAACCTGTTTGTGTCTGAGTCGCTGCAGGCGTTCAAGCAGTACGGTGTCTACACGTGTCGCTTCTACAAAGACGCCCAGTGGGTGCACGTGACGACGGACACGCGCGTTCCGTATTCGGTTGAGCTGCAGGATGATGATAAGTACCCGACCAAAGGCAGCTCATGCTCCGGCCACCTGTTGTACGGCAGCAGCCTCAACAAGAACGAAGTGTTCATCCCGTTCCTGGAAAAGGCGTTCGCCAAACTTCACGGGAGCTACCAAGTGCTATCGGATTCCACTGGCGGAAATGTGAGCAGCAAAATTCTCGAAGCGTTTGTGGACTGCACAGGAGGCAGCGCATACCGAATGGATTTGCAGGATGATCGCTGGCGAGCCCACGACGAGAATGGCCTCCAATTGTGGAAGAAAATGACAAAATACCATCGCAAAAAGTGCATCTTGACGGTGCAGCTCAAGCAGCTATCGTTCAACGCGTACGACCTGACCTCGAGCGGCATTATCAAGAACCGCCAGTACACGATTATGCATTTCAAAGAAGTTGGTGCGAATGGAATGAGCATGCCAACTCAGCCGACTGGTGGTGTCAATGGCAATGGCAGTGCGAACAACACACCAGTGCTACGATTCGTCAAACTCAAGAACGTTTGGGGTCGCGGCATGTGGAAAGGCGAGTGGTCCAACGACGACAGCAAGTGGGAAGAGCACATGCAGGTGGAAAATGCACTTCGTAACGATCCAGCGTGCGAGTTTTCACGCAGTGGGCAGGATGGATGCTTTTGGATGATTTGGGAAGACTTCCTCGATACATTTAACGAATTGTTTATTGTCCACGTGTTCGCGAACGAAGACATGTACCAGTATTGCATACAAGGCGAATGGGTCGGTCATTCAGCTGCTGGAGCACCAGCGAAATTGAAGGCTTCTGGTGGCGAAGGAGGCGATGGCGCGAGTGGCTCAACTGGTCCAAGCAATGGTCATGGCACTGGAGGGGAGCGACCCATTCCACGTACAAAATGGAGCGTTTTGGAGGACGCCGAAGCAAATTGGTACCGCAACCCGCAGTACAAGATGACGGTGTCCGAGCGCACGACCGGTGTCTTGATCTCCCTAGCCCAACGTGACTTTCGATTGTATGGGGGCGATAACTACGGCATCAACTTCGTGATTGTAAAGGAAAAGGCATCGAGGTCGACCATCGTCTGGGAATTTAATCGCCACCGCGTGTATGCTGAGGCTCACTCCTACGATCACGATGCTGCAGCAGCGTCATCGGCGGCTCAAGCGGCAGCAACAGCCACAGCCAACGCAGCTGTGAGCATTGGGGGCGTGGTGCCTCCGGTTGGCATCCTTCCTTCCGGTGCGATCTCATCGCAGCTCCCGTTCAAACAAGTGCCTGAGCGCGAGATCATCAAGGAGGATCTGGTACTAGAGCCTGATGTGGCGTACTACATCATTCCGTACACGGACAACGCGAAGGTCGACATGGAATTCTTCTTGCGCGTGTTCTCGTCCAAGCCCATTCGACTTGAGCTTATTGATGACTTGCATACAAGTCTTGTCCAGAGCAAGTGGCGCAACGATGAAGACGATACTGGTGAAGCATCCACGGCTGGAGGACCTCTTCGAATGCAGTTGCACACGGGCGATGAAAACCCAGCGTGGTGTCAAAACCCACAGTTCTGGTTGCGCTTCAAGCGCATTCGTAACGCAAAGCGTCGCCAAGCCATGATGTTGTCCAAATCCCACGTGACGATCAAGCTTGTGCTGCGCAAGACGTCGTACAAGGCGTCGGCAGCAGTGAAGACGCGCCACAAGGAAAATCAGAAGGAAAAGTTCAATCTGATGGGACTTGTCGTTACACGGGCACCAAACCCAGCAGCTAGTGCTCTCGAATGCAACACGTACCTACTCACTGGGAGCAACGGCGCCAGTCTCGCCACGAACAACCATACGAGTCTATTGCGCGCTCAAGCGAAGGCCCCCAAGACGAATTTTCTGGGTGAGCTTGTCGAGAAACCGCACCTTCAGTACAAATCCTCGCAACCGCCTGCTAAAGGTCGACAACTCCCAACGACCGCGCGAGATGACGATAGCAAGGGCAACGACGATGATGAGGTTGAACTGGACGAAAACGGCGACGTCAAGCCACAACATGTGGCTCAGCATTTTCCGGCACCAAAGCTGGTCGTGAAACCTGATGAATGGTGCCGAGTCTCAGACTACTCGAGCCCAGTGCTGTCTTGCATGTACCTCCGCAAGGTTCCAAAAGAGTGGCTAATGGCTGAAAACGGTGGGTTGCTAGTAACACCGACGCTGGGCGAACCAGGAGTTGAGGGCACCTTCGAACTTCAAGTCGATGCAGACTTTCCACTCGTCATGGACGAGTTGCCTAAATTCTCGACCCAAGCAGTGCCTGGCGAATGGAACGAGGCAAATGCGTGTGGCTGCCACTTGCACAGCGAGTGGAAGAAGAATCCCAAGTTCTATCTCCATCTCAAGGGCGTACGTCCTGCGAAAGTCAAGATCACACTAACGAGATCTGAGCTCGAATGGAAGGCCAAGTGCAAACGTGACGCAGTGGGCACCATGATGGGCTTCTACCTTTTCCACGGCGCTCAGAAGCTATCTCGGGAACAGAATTCGAGCATCGTTGTTAATGGCAGGCCGTGGAGTGAGACCGACTTCGTACCGTTGCACGTCGTAGTCTCTCCCCCAGAGCTCATGCTTCCGGTGGCGTTCAATGAACCGTACGTCATCGTTCCGGCAACGTATGAACCCAAGAAATACGGCAAATTCGTCTTGTCAGTCCAATGTGACGGCGAGTTTACGCTTACGAGTGAAAGCGAGTGAGTGGGAGATGCAAGACCCGAGACTGATTGCAGTAAAATACAAATGCACTTGGAGCGCAGATGTGGTTGAATGACTGGATGCTTAAGTTACAATATTAGAAATAGGATCTGATGGTACAAACTATGTGAACAGATACTCTGCTGCAATGGTGGCGCCCAACACCTGAAACCAGACTGGCCATATATACGCAAGACACGACACGAACAAAGCTCGCCGTGCACATGTCGCTTCTCAAAAGCACCCCACTATCCGGACGAACAGCTAGTGTGGTGCATCAAGCTTCAACGCCGCCAAGCTTGCTGGGCTTGATATCATCTACTGTCAGTTCATCAAGCTGACAACTGACGTTATAGCGTATGTGCCGTCATTTGTCTTCATGAGATGCACCTTCGTAATGTTGGACCGCAGCGCTGGGGGCTCCGAAGAAGTTGCCATTGCTGTGCGCGCCATCGTTTTCGTTGTTCTGCTGGCGTGCGCGCTGCTGGGCTGCTGCTGCCGCCGAAGCAGCTTCCTTACGTCGTACGGACGCCGTGACTCGAGCCTTGACTAGCTCCTTGTCGCTCATTTCTGCCTCGCTTTCTCCCGATGCTTCCAGATCCGTCTCGGTCGCGCCTTTGCTGGACAGCATCTGCACACAATCGAGGAACAAGTCGGCCGAGTCACTGCGTTGTCGCAGACCAGCATGACGTAGATATCCAACACGAGATTTGTCGACCAAACCAGAAGAGAAGAAACTGGTCGACCCCATGCCAGGCTTCGCATCATCGACTTCCATGTCAGTGCTCTCGTCATATTCACTCCGCCCTTCGGCTTTGCGTGGCAAAGATGGAGACGCAGGCCACTGGTGCTGCTGACGAGGCGAAGACGTCGCCGGGCTCTGAGGCGACGCGCCAGTGCTAGATGCTTCCGAGTCCGTTTGGGAGAGACCGACGTCTTTCCATGCTGATTGATGGTTCTGCAGACTGGGGCCACAGTGCGGTGCACTCGTGTCGAGCAAGGGTGTGCCGTATAACTGGTCGGGGATGGCGGACCCCGTGGGGCTCTGAAGGAATGAAAAGAAGGTACCCGAGAAATTACCCGTTGGGGTCAGTTGGAACGGGTAGGGGTTGACGACTTGGTGTGGGGACAAATGAGTCGCCAACGACGGGATCATGAAGCCACTAGCACCCCCGATGCCGCCTCGACTCAGGAGCGGACTCATGTGAGGAAGACTGCGAAGAATGCCTCCGAAATGCGCTTGGGAATCGGGCGAGCTCACGGACATTGGAGACGGTGTTGCCATGTATGCGTGGAGCGATGCTGAGTGCAACACTGCAGACTCATCACTCTGGAGTGGCGACGGCTTGTTGCTGGTTGGCGATGCTTTGGTCCTTGATGCTTTAGAAGTCTTAGGCGCCTTTAGTGTGGATTGATGACCATGGTCACTGGTAGTGCTGGTGCTACTGCCAGTGGGGCTAGCCACGAGCTTTTCGTTGCTTGATTGGCGTTTGTCGCCCTCATCAGCCGCCGTGGACGCATCGCCATCCGCTGGACTAGGGCTGTCAGGCTTGTCGCGTTGCTTCGCTGCTTGTCGACACCTTCTTCGGTACGTCGAGTACCAGTGGTTCTTGATGGCATTGTCCGTGCTAACGAAGGCGTCGCATGCAATGAGCGACGCAGTTTTCACCACTTTATAGAAAGTAAACGCATGACATACCGCCCAGGCAGCAACTTCGCGATCTCCGCCCACTTGTTGCCCAGTCGTTCCTGAGCAGCAAAGATGATCTGCGTTTCTTCTGCCCGCCATGGTGCTTTGTCAATTGTTGGATCAAGGAAGTTTAGCCACCTGAGTTCACAACATCGCAATCAGTCATCACATATGCTTCAATACCATCTGGGCGAGGGCGACCAGCTGGCCGCAATCAAGCACCGATTCAAGATCACAGCACATCCAGACTCACCTGGTGCGGCACTGCTTTGGCGTTCGACCTGGGAGGAGCTCGGAGATCTTTGACCATCGTTTGGTGCCGTATTCGCGCACGAATTTGAGGATCACGAGGTCATCATCCTTGCTCCATTGACGTCGCTTGTCTGCTTTTGCGTTCGATGACGCTGAGTCGCCACTGTTGCCTGCGCTTTTGCGACCACCAGAGGGCTCTTCTTCGTGGGCCATTGCGTCTGCTCGGCGATCGAGCATGCCGACGCCGGCTTGATGAAGATGTTGATGCATGACCAACCCCATGTCCATGGCGTGCGCATGCGCGTACGCTGATCCACTGTCATACCCAAACGGGTTCATCGTCAAGTGACCTCCAGAGCCACCATCACCCATACCAATGCGCTGGAACACGTCCGACGACATGAGAGAATCGTCCATCAACCACGGATGCGATACCCTCGAGCGTTACCCACTCCACTCGTGTGCGCTCCAAACGCTCGTGCAGTCTCGAGACCGAGTGTGCGATTGGGGTATATGGTGGCGCAACACCCACACGCACCAACTTCTTCCGTCGTTGGTTCCCGCACGGCCCAATCGCTGTCTGCTGGGCAGACTGCTCCCAGCACGCTGATGGCGTTGGGGTTGGGCGTCCGCGCCGACCTGGTTGCAGCGCTGACCACGGGCAACACGTTGCCCTTTTGGAAAGAACAAAAAATCGAAACGCCCATTGCACGTGCGCGCGCCGCCATTGGTGGAAATGAGCGCAGGGTCGTTACATAAGTACTGGCCGTTACAAAGCCCCTGCTGACGGGGGTCGGGCAGCAGGATGCCCGTCGATTCTCTCGCCCCCTTCAAGCAGCAACTTCCAGATTGCACCTCGATGATGGTGCATGCCCCTTAAGTTCGCACCGTCATTGCGCAACTCGGGGGAAGCCAACGCGAATGGCCGTTTCACGCAGCCGTTGGGGGTGGGGCGCAATCCGGCAATCCCTTGGTGATTGGCTAATAACATACAGATGCATTTCCGCCAATCATATTGTGCTCCACGTCACAGATTGTGGTGTGACCACCTTATTTCCAACGCCAATCGCGAACCAATGGTTCACGAGCTAATGCACCTCAGAAACCAGGTTTTTCGGACTGCTTCCTGTCCACTGACCAGCGCGGAGGCGTGGGCGGTAGTTGTGGCCGCCGCAAAATGACGCCAAGTCATTCGAGATCGTGAATTCCACTCGCAAGGCGTCGAACCACCCGCATCCTCTATAAACACCATGGCCCCACCACCACCAGCTGGCGAAGAAAAGATCGTTATCTTGCGTACGGTCGGCGGCGAGGTCGCACCTGCTTCGGCCCTTGCCCCAAAGGTGGGTCCGCTCGGTCTGTCGCCAAAGAAGGTTGGTGAGGACATTTGCAAGGCCACCCAGGACTGGAAGGGCCTCAATGTCACCATCAAGTTGACCATTGTCAACCGTCAAGCCACCGTGTCGCTCATCCCAAGTGCTTCGTCGCTCTTGGTGAAGGAGCTCAAGGAGCCTGTGCGTGACCGCAAGAAGGTGAAGAACATCAAGCACGACGGCAACTTGTCGTTGGACCAGGTCATCAGCGTTGCCCGTGTCATGCGTGAGCGCTCGATGGCTCGCACCCTTGCTGGCACCGTTAAGGAGATCCTCGGCACTGCTGCTTCGCTTGGCTGCACCGTCAACGGTGAGACCCCAGTGGAGATCCAGCGCATGATCACCGAAGGTGAATTGGAAGTCCCAGAAAAGTAAACACGATCCTTGATGAGTTTGACGGTGGTCAGCTTCTTCTTCCAACTCCAGTTTGCACTCTTCGTCTTCCGTTCCCCCTTCTTCCTGTGCCCGGTCGTCGACAATGGTAAAGCTGGTTGGTGCGGTGAGATTGTTGTGATCCTGTCGTTGTCTGCGTGGATGCGTGTGTGTGCTTGATGTGAATGCGGTGCTGTCCTCTTCGTTGCTTGCCAATGATATCCAAAAAAATGTTTTAATTAAACTCTGACCGAAAAGCTGAAGATCAACTTGAGTCAAATCCTGATGGCAGAGCAACGAAGTTTGTATATTGTATTGTGCATGTGGATGTGATTGCGTTTATTGATGTGCTTACTTCGCCAACCAGCGCCGTGCGACGACCAGTTTCTTTCATTCAACTCTCCTGCTGACATTTGACTGATGCACATCTTGAGTTTCCATACCATTCTGCCCTGTTTGTTGCGAGCGTTGTATGTACATGTGATTGTCGCCTGCTGATGACTTGCCAATGAAGGTCATCAAACTTTAATATACTCTGATCGCTTTGAGGACAACTCTCAAATGCTGAGGCAAATCAGAGGCGACTTGCATGTGTGTGTATGTGTGCTTGATCAATGCGATGCCAATGATATCCAATCGTTTTAATTAAACTCTGACCGAAAAGCTGAAGATCACACTTGAGTCAAATCCTGAGGCAAAGCGCAATCGCAACGAGAAATGGAATGCAAATCTGACTGAGACGTGTTTTCGAGTCGCAACTTCTTCGGATTGAGTTTAGTGACGATGCATCACTGTTGACACGACAATTCTAACTGAACAAGAAGCGTATGAGAATTGAATGTTGAGGTTTCAAAATGGAGAGGGTTTATTCATTTGACTATGTGTCGTTGAATTAAACAGCGCACATGGGGCTCACATCAACCTTGGTTCACAAGGGTTAGTCTAGCCGAAAACAATCGAGCTCTCGCCAGCGCCAGTCTGCTTCTTCTTGACGTACTTGGGCTGGAACGACTCGTTGGCGCGCTTGTTGGCGTCGTTCTTGTTCTCGACGTAGCCAGTGCGGTTGATGTCCTGGGCGTTGATGCCCTGGGCCTGGAGGTTGGCGTGCATGGCCTGAAGATTGGAAGCCTCAATACCGATGTCGTTCATGATTTCTTCAACCGTTTGAGAGCCGTCAGCATGAGTCACGAGGACGCGGCGACACGTTGTGTTCTGACACCAGCCTTCACCACCGCTGATGTGCCAAGCATTGCGGATCATCAGTTCGAAGTAGTCGTCGTCGTCGATGGACGCGCTAACGTTGGCGTAGTAGCGAACGAACTCGTTTGGATGCACCTTGCCGTCCTTCTCACCACCATCAAACGTGTCGAGGAAGTCGCGCAGGACTTGGTCCTTCGTCTTCTTTCCCGACAGCACTTCTGGGTGCTTGTCGGCACTGTACTTCTGCATGATGTCGTTGAGCTCGATGATACCGTTGCCATCAGCATCGAGCACCTTGAACGCAGCCAGCACCATCTGCGTGCGACGTTCGTTTAGCTCTCCCTGTAGCATTCCACAACTAGGTTAGCGCTTCATCGAACCAATCACAAACAACATCGGCGGTGGCAACGCACTCGAACAGCAACAAGGAACTCGTCGAAGTTGATGCCACCCGAGTTGTCGGCGTCAATGAACTGGAACAACTCATCCACTTCCTGCATTGCCCATCGATATCACGAGAGTCAGAATTCCATGACAGGAACATGAGAACGGTGACAAAGGACAAGGCAGCTCACCGAATCCGTCAAGTCCAGCGCGTGCTCACGAATGGCCTTGCTGAACTCGCTGCGGCTCAGCTGGTTGTTGTTGTCGTCATCGATCACGCGGAACTTGCGTCCCAAGCCTGCAATTCCCCTGATGGACGATCACAACACACGCACACACACATCGATATGAGAACAAACAAGCGGCCCAAGGAAAGGCAGGGGAGCGAGTAGAATTTTTACTTGGCGCCATGCTCATACAGCGACGAGCGGAGGAGATCAAGCGTGTGGGCGACCGAGCGCGGCGCATTCGACACGCGCTGTGGCACGACATTGCCCTTGCTGATCTTGACGACAGACTTGCTCGAGTGTGCCGCGCCGTTGGCGGTGGCTGGGGCATTGTGCTGCACTGGAGCGGACACGAAGCCGCCGATGCGGATGAGGTCTTCGATGTTGTCGGCAAATTCGGAGCCCCAGCCGCCGTTGACCTTGACCGACGCAGTGCGAGGCTCGCCCACAAACAGCGCGCGGACGATTGGCTTCACGTTCTTGACGCCCACGTCGATGAACGACTGCGTGAGGCAGTGCGATAGCGCGGGGAAGAGCGGGTCGGCCACGTTCAGGAAGCCGAAGCAGATCACCGCGTGGAAGCCGCCCTGCTGCGCCAGCTTGTTGGCCGCGTACGCGAGATCGTCAAGCGACGGAACCGCAAACGTGTCGGCAACCACGTGCTGGTTGAGGGCGAGCTTGTCGACGCAGTTGCGCGTCATCGCGTCCACCACTTCGGCGTCGGCCTTGGTCTTGATGATGGCAACACGCAGCTGGCCGGTGTGGACGGCCACAGGCGCTGGCGCGGCCACAGGAGCCGCCACGATCGGGGCAGGCGGAGGCACCGCCGCCGGTGCTGGCGCTGGGGCCTGCGGGGGCGAGTTGACGACGCCACCGCGTTTCTTCTGAGGCGCGGCGGGCGCCGTGTCGTCGCCGAAGCTCCAGTTCGAGCCGCCGCCTGGCGGGGCGTGCACGCGCGTGGTGGGGCGCTTGAGCTCGCCGAAGTCCGAGCTCGTGAGCGTTGACATGATGGGGCTGGTGGTGGTCTTGGTGGCGCTTGTTCCTGGTGCGATGCGTTCGCGCCAAGTGCACCTTTCAGAGGGTGAGGCGAACGCCACACGAAGGTATCCAATCATTGCTAGGGAAATTGCAACCCATGTGGAAACGTTATTGAAAGGTGAAAAATCATTGTAACAACTTCGGGATGTTGCTAAATCGGAGTCAGTTTCTCAGATTGTGGCAACAACAAATAGTGACCTGAGAATCCTTTGCGCAATGAATTCTCTCAGCGCGTGCAGACTTTCGGCATCGGGTGGACGAGGTTGCAAAAAATTAAGACGGAGATTGAATGTCCCACGCGGCCCGAGTCGTGGAAGACATCACACGCCGCGCTGAGCCGTGGGGTTGTGTGCCCAAACTTCAAATCTGATTCCAGCGCTTCAAGCCACAACTTGAATCCATCACCAGACTCCATGACGCAGCTTGGAGGTCTGAGCTGAGCACGGGGTAGGGCAACTCACAAGATTCAGCACACCTCCGTGATCCGGTTGCGCGAAGGTGACGCGAAACTGCCTCGCGTATCCACGTCACAGGGACATGCACGACAGGCAAGGCGCTTCCCCCTCATTGCGCAACCCACCCGTGTGGTTTAACGCCGATCCCTCTCTTTGCGCAACTCAACCACCGTTTGGAGACAGCGCAGCAGCCAACATCAACGACAAGACAGCATCTGCGCCGCAGTCGCAGTCACTGACCAGCGACGTCGTCCTCGTGCGTGGGCGGCTTCCTCCACACACACACGCAAGTGACAGCGCAGGCCGACGACGCCTGATGAACATGGCGCGGTCGATCGACATCCCGATGCATAGTACGCTCCGCCAGGCGGACACGGGCGCTGACGCCGGCGCGTACAAGCCCTCGACGAAGGCGGTGCAGCTGGAGGAGCGGGCATCGTTGATTTCCATGCGCCACGGCAGCATCGGCGGTGACGATGACGAGCTACTCAAGGTCGGGCGGAAGCACCGCGCAGCGTCACATGAAGACTGCAAGACCGCCGTTGCGGATGTGGACGGCCGCCGTGATGCTGAAGAGGAGCCCGAGGAAGAGGAATCCCTGGCGTTGCCTGAGCACTCACATCGTGCGGCGTTCATCACGGCTGCTGTCATGCTGGCCATCACGATCTACAGCTTCCCGACTGGAAACGCTGGCAAGGACGCGCATTACGTGTGGTGGTGCGGCTGGCTCACTGCAGTCGCTACGGGCCTCGGAGCTCTTCCGTTCTACTGGATCCATGACGTGGACAAGTACTGGCTTGGTATTTGCAATGGTACGCTGTGGGTTGATGATGTTCGGAGTCGTGTAGTATGAAGGGTATTGACGATGCTGGTTGTAATTTAGGTCTTGCGGCAGGGATGATGCTGGCTGCGACTGGGTGCTTGTTCTACGAAGGATGGTTCATCCCGCAGCACTTCGAATACGGCGTGAGCGTCAGCTATCGCCTCTTCGTCGGCGCCTTCTTGGGCGTGCTCTTCATCAAGTTCACCAAGCTTTACCTGGAAGACTACGAGGATGTCAAAGTGTGCGGACTCAAAGGCATGGACGCGCGCAAGGCTCTGTTGATCATGGCGGTCATGACGCTGCACTCGGTGTCCGAAGGCGTACGTTGTCTCTGTGCACATTGTCCAGCGACCGTGTGGAGCTGACAGAGTCTGTTGTTGTGTCTGCAGATCGGCGTCGGTGTCTCGTTTGGTGGCGAAGGCGGTGTTCGCCGTGGCCACATCGTGACGATGACCATGGCAATTCACAACATCCCCGAGGGCATTTCCATCAGCTTGGCGCTGGTGCCGCGTGGCATGAGTGTCTTCTTCGCGGTGTTGTGGTGCATCTTCTCCAGTATACCACAGCCAATCTTCGCCGTGCCATCTTTCCTCTTCGTCGAACAGGTACGAAGAGAGCGCTGTTGATGAATCCCAGGTTGACTGCCCGACCTTTTCACTGACGAGTATGCTGACTTGTGCTTTTGAACCGCAGTCGCTCCCAATCCTTCCAGCTGGTCTGGGCTTCGCTGGTGGCGCTATGGCGTTCGTTGCCATTCAAGAACTGCTCCCCGAATCGTTGGAGGACACGAAGTCACTAGCAACGACGGTCTCGGCCACCGCGTTTGCCTTTATGGTCTTCCTGACCATCCAGATCGTGCTCAGCGGCAGCTTGTGAGCCTTGCAACCTGTGAGACGCAGCAAGAGGCGCTTGTGTTGCACATGCGAGCTCCCGTCACCCACTTCCTCCAGTCGAGGCCAGCGCAGCCGCGCCACTGATGCGTGCGCAGTTGTCCGTAGATCCCATGTTTGTCGTGCGTCGGCGGGAGGCAAGGGCAGAGCGCCGCAATGCCTCCCGTCCTTCCCTCCAACGAGTAATATAATCACAGCCTTTCACCCGCTGTCTCCGTGATCCGTCGCAATTGAGGGGCGTTGGTGTCGCTTCCGCCTGCTTCTCCGACACGCGAGAGGTCGCACTACTCAACAATCCAAGCTTCGCCCAAGAAGAGAACAAGATCGGTGCTCAAGGTGACCGCAGCAAGCATGAGTGCAGTAGCGAGCAAGAAGGTTGGCGTCGTCGCATTTGCACTACTAGTGATGGTGTCAGTTGCCGCGTGGATCGCTGGTGTCCCCCGCCATTGGGCACACGGACGCGCGTCGGGACTGCGCATGGAGGCGATGCCGAACTCATCCGAGGAGCTCGAGTACGAAGAGCTTCGCTTGGAAAGCCAGCTTCGCCCGGGTGGTACGACCAAGAGACCGTAAGGTGCTCGTGAGGGCGCTTGAGTGGAGCAAAAAGGCACGACAGCCGCATGTGGTGAAGGCAGACGCACCGCGATGTACACACAGGATCTGTTTCGATCCTTCTATTTGCGCAGAGTAATTGAGATGTACGATTTCCCCCACGCTGGCGTGCTAACTAGCACGTTACTCACACACTTACACGGCTTCAGCTTCGTCCGTGTCGTCGTCTTCCCCCTCGTGCGCTATATCGAGGTACAGGTGCTCGGCAGGCGCCGCCTTTGGTTGACCAGTGCCCGTGAGGTAGGCTTCACTTCCCATCTGCCACACACAATCGGAAACCTTAGTCGTTGAAACATTCAAGCTGCTCATCATTGCAGTAGCACACCTCGAGTAAACGTGAGACTGTTCTATCAAACGCAAAGACTTCGTCGATGTGCGACTTCATGGAACTGTCCACGGTGAAAAGCTTCTCGGGCGATGCATCGGCGAGGCAATGGAGCTATGCAAGGTAGCAAGCAGAGTTGTGAGTGCGACACCATCGACACAGCAACAAAAGCAAGGATCTCACCCGCACATGCTTGTCGTACATACAATCAACAAATGTGATGAATCTACGCATCTGTAAAGTGCACGATCAAGACGCAATGGATAGTCAGTATGAGCACATGCGTACACTCCGGGCTCGGTCGTTACGTGCTTGGTTGATCTTGTCGAGGTTGAGCCGAGGGATGTCTCGCACAAAAACCACAGGGAACGCTTCAGCGATGGCAATGTAGTCCGCTGCACCAAGTGGGCGACCGCAAAGCTCCTCGAACGAGAACTGACAAACGCCAGCCTCAACTGCAGCTTGAGGAACGTGCACCTTGCGACCTTGAGTTGTCACATGCGTGGCTTGGACATTTTTTCCCTGCACGAGAAAAGGAAACTTAAAACTCAGCAGTGACTATGCAGAGGAAGGACTACGCACGTCACAATAGCGCAGAAACTCGTGGTTGAAGATTGCTTTCGATTCCAAGTTGAGCGGATGGTTGTACACGTTCAATGCCACTTGAGCGCCCTGCAAGCAATGGAAAAATCTGCCATCATGCTCTCGCGGATGTATCTGAATTGCGATGACGGACCTTTAGCACACGATAGTCCGTCATTGAATCATCGAGGGACAAGACAGCGCACTTCTCCGACAGCAAATCGATGAACGGCAGGAACAGGTCGCGTTGCAATCCGTTCTTGTACAGCTCCTATTCCAAAGCGTTAGTCGCAAAACAGCAATGCATGACACCACCAGCTCCCAGCGTACCGATGGTGGACGATCCGATGTCGCGACCATCACAAATCCACGCTCCAACATCGCCGAAAACAAGCGACGAAGGATCAGCGCGTCGGCAACATCCGTGACCTGAAACTCATCGAAGCACAGCAACCAACTGGACTGCAGCAGCTCGTTCGCAATATACGGAATCGGGTCCTCATGGTAGCCTTGGTTGCGCAGCTCGTGCATTTTCTTGTGGATGTCAAGCATAAACTTGTGGAAATGCACGCGCAGCTTTTGCTCCACGGGCACGTGGTCGAAAAACATGTCCATCACGAACGTCTGTGATCATCATCAGATGCACCAGTACGTGTCAGCCACAGCCTGCATTGTCCAGTCAGCAACACACAGCGTACCTTGCCACAGCCAACGCCGCCGTGCATGTAGATACCTCTGGGCACTGGATGAGTAGGCGAGCTACTGGTGCTGGTTGTGTCACTCCCTGCCAGACGCTGCCACCAAGACGTCGCCGCCTTGGCCTTCGGCTTGCTGGCTGCCTTGCAGGCGTCTGGCCCACCGTACGACACGATCTGGTCGTACAGCGCGTCCAGATGATGCAGCGCGCGCACTTGCACTGGGTCGTACGTGATGTTGCCGGCATCAACTTGGCGCCTGTACACGTCGTGGAGCACGCCATTGCTCTCCGGCAGCGACGAAAACGAGCGCGTTGTGCTTATCATGCGCTGCTGCATGTGCTGATGCTGGTGCCACGCATGAGTGCGTCCTGCCACGCGGCGCAGCAGGCGCTGCTGGTGCTGCATCAACATGCTCGGTCGTGTCCTCCAACGCGCCCGCATGCAGGGAATGTGTGAGTCTGTTGCCTCTGTCTCGCGTGATGATGGAACAGCATCAGGCTGACTCCATACCGACTTTCAGCCAATCCGGGGGCGCTTCAACTCCATTTAACACCTCGGATTGGTCGAAAACCATCGGGGTCCGGGATGCGCCAGAGACAGGCGAATCGCCGCGTTAAGTACGAGGGTCAGGAGAGGGTTCGCACTTTGGGGTCAGTATTGGCGAACAGTCACACTAACAGTGCAGTTGTTCCTCCCAACGCTTCCTCGAGCCAATGGATGCTGCGAGTTGAGAGGAAGCAATGCAGACATGAAATGAACGTCCATTTTTGGCGAGGCGTCAGAGGGGTTGCTGGAGTGGATTGTTGAGAATGTGATCCAGTACAGAGCTAGCATCGTAACTGCCCGGATAGCCGATTGCCCGAAGGTTCTCTTGGTCTCTCGTCAGCAGCCACCAACATGTCAATTGAGTTTAAGACTGAGGGCAGGCGCTGGATTACTGTTATTTGTACGTCATCCGATCGCTCGCCTGAGGAAGAGAACAGCTTAGATGACGCACGAAGTGACGTGCGCTTGGTTTGTGGCTTGCGCTTCGCTTGTCCGCGGATGGACGATGGAGACGAGATAATCCCGACGGAAGTGGCTGGAGCAGTTTCGATGGACGCAACATTCGCATTCTTCATTCTTGCATATCTTGATGTGTACTGGTTGCGAGGCAGTGTGAAAGAGCTGCAGAGGCTGATAACGACACTGGAATTGGCTAGCGTGGTTGAGCCGTCTTAAGTGGCCTCTCGAGATCTGTCGAGTCGGAGCGTTGGCTCTCTGTGGTGATCCATCTCTCAGCAGCTGGTCGTCCGTAGTTTTGCTCATTTCCCATGGACATTCCTTCGTCCTTCATCGTGCTGATTGCTGCAGATTTCTCACCAAAACGCACACTGCGAGCAGCAGCACCACGTCAACTCGTGCTGGCATTCTCAATCAAAACACGCAGCCGATGGTCATACCTTTCCGCAAAAACTGGACGCACTCCTTGATGGTCGCGATATTGCGAGCTGCACTGGCTCCTTTCTTGTACATAACGATGAGCGTCCCATTTTCCACCATGTTCACCTGCGTGCACGTCGTACGGCTGCTCTGAATGGTGACTGAGTTCACGGCATCCCCAGACAGCGCCACTGCGACGAGAGCAACTCGAGATCAGTGCCCAAACGCATCGGCTAGTTTTGAGTGCTGCTTAGTCACGTACTGATGTCGGACGATGCGTTTAAAAGCGCTTGGAGATTGGCCAGTACGCCGATCTGATCCACATCGACCGTCGAGTGCGTGACTCCACTATCGGTCACGAAGATGGCCTTGAGAATGCCGCGCTGCTGTTGCACTGGACATCAAATAATCAGCAACCAAACGCATTCTGCGCACAACACAAAGCCGCCGTGCTTTCTTACATTTGCGGAGGACAGTTCGCACGGAGTCGCGAATAATGGCAAGAATTCGATAATGGAAGCGATGAAAGTCACGCAGGTTGTGGCCCACAGCGCCGAGCTCAGCCCGGTACTCCGCGATGAACGCGTCGAGGATTTCTTTCGCAATGAAGGATGAAAACGTTGCGCCGTCGTTCGTGTCATGGAACATCGCACAGAAGACCTTGTGCGACTCATTCGACACCACCGTCACTGCCACTGCATGTAAGGGACAGGCACACGCACCACGCAGCACGTCAGCTCAGCCCAGCACAATCAACACAAAATCCCAACCACGACACCACCACGTACCATTGGAAAGCTCAATGTACGAGACTGGATTTCCCGTGGTCTTGGCCGAGAACTCGAGCATGGCCGTGACGAGCGACCCCACCAAGCGCGGCTGCACCAACGAGCGCCGACGTCAGCAAGGCAGCTCATTGGGGGGTTTATCCCGAGAGAACACAAGTGACAAGCAGCTCTCTTTGTTGCAATTTTCATGCACATTATAAAACTGACCTGTGCGATGGTATTGACGTACTCTTTGGAGAAGAGCACGATGCCGCTCGCCGCCATGATCAGCACATTCCGCAGCATTTCGGTCCGGAACTGCCAGCAGCCCACACAAACACACGACGGTACTGTCGGCGGTTCAATAGAGGACTCTGACTAGGGTTGTTGGTGAGAAATTTGAACTGAGTCCACCTGGTGGCACCAGATCATCTGACTCTGAGTCTGTCAGGCGCTCCATTGCGTCCCGTTCGGATTGTACCTCGAGTCACTGACAATCAATATCACGCCGTCCATCAAGTCAAACGTGGGAAAGAGATGTCATCACTTTGGCGATTGGCCCAAGCATATTTTCCTCGCAGAATGCCTACACCCACCCATCCAGGAAGGCGTTGGTCTTCTCGAAGACATGGAAAACTGTTGGAAAATGCGCGCCTGCGTGCAGTGGTGCGGTCCATTACAGGCCGCTCATGTATGAGTCGCGTTGCCTCATTGGGGCCAGCGCGTTGCATGTTCAGGGTCTCCCTGTGTATCTTTCCCAAATACGAGGAGTCGCTGGGGGCTCAGTTAAAGCGCAAGACAATACGCGCGTAGGCGCAGGAGCACTCACGGCTCCCTCTGTCCTTGTCCTCTCATTTCCAACAAAAACAGTGTCGCCAACAACAGCAAAGTAGAGTTCGACGCTGCATCTTTTATCTCGGTACTCCTGTTAGCTGGCACTGGTGTGTTGGTGGAATACGGGACAAGGGCGACTTTCGACGACTCGAAGATCATGCAGCTCGAGCAGTCATAGCAACTGCTAAACACGAGGTTCAAGCTCCACGCGGAGAAAATCAAGACCCTGCAGGACGAAGTTGAGAAAAACAGTCACTAGCGCAGGATTGAGGGCGGAGTTGAGAAAGGCCGGTGCCAAATGCAAGTATAGCGATTCGCGGAGTTCAATCGTTTCGGAAGCAATGCAGTCGTTCTGTCTACCCGTATTCCATATTTATTCATGCCGGTGCGCTGGACCACTGCACTACGCACTGGCGAGCGCTTCATTCAATGTACCGATGTTGTAGGACGCGAAGGCGTCATAGGTCATTCATCTGTGGTACTCATCCTTCCATGCTTGCGTTAATATGCCCAGAATACCCACCACCATTCATCTATTCATCATTCCACTCTGCTGCTTTTCACCAAGGCTGTATCGCCATCAATCTCTCACCGAGAGACGAAAATTGATGCGCGGAGAAATGCTCGTCTACCGTCTTATCCTCGTCGTTCTTCTGCCAGTGATCTGTCGGCAAAAGTCGCAGCGAATAGCGACGCAATTGCTCTTCGGCATACCGCTGGTTCATCGGCACGCGCGGGAGAAACCCAGAGTAAATGACTTCGCGTGGCGTCGATCCCACGTGCTTATAGCTGTTCGCATGCGGTAGACGCCAGTCAAAGAAGATCACGCTACCGGCTGTGCAGTTGATGTGTTGGTAGCGACGGATCACGTCGCGGTCTTCTTGCATACGCAACGGCGAGAAGTCACCGAGACACACCGGAGGACGCGACGTCGTGTTGTCTGGTTCAGGCAACTGGTTCTTCGCAAAGTAGTCGCGGAACTCTCTGTGGAAGCCTGGCACACACTCGAAGCCGCCCGTGTTGGGCTCCGTATTGTCGGTGAGCACTGTGATGCACTGGATCGGACGCCATCGAGGCACGGCCTTGCCCGACTCGTACAGATTGGACGGGCAGCAATCGAGATGCGGCGTCAGCGAACGCTGCATTGGCCGCGATTTCTTGGCACCGAACTTGACCGAGATGGCATCTGGTACGCGGTAGCACACACGGTTGATGTACATGTAGCCTTGCTTCGGGTCGAACTCTCCGAACGGATGCGGGAAGTCGGGATGGTTGGCGGCGTACGTGGCCGCCCACAGGTCGGTGATGGCTGCAAACGTGTCGGCATTCTCGGCCACGCGGAGTCGCCACGACGGATAGAAGAGATCGAGGATGCCGCCAGCGCCGCCCGTGCTCGACAGCTTCTTCAGGTTGTCGCCGGTGTTCTCCAGGTCGTTGTGGTCCTGTCAATCAACTGTGCATCAGCATGACGGAAGACCATTACAAATGGCCATTGACTGAGCACGACTCACCACTTCATAGCGACGCAATTCGTCATGCAGACCCGTGCGAGCGCGTGCGACTTCGTCCGACGACAGCAGGTTGGGCACGACCAGCACGCCGTTGGTGCGGAACTCGTCGATCTGTGCGTCTGTCAGCAATCGCTTGCGTACCAACGGTTGATCTTCAGTGTGCGCCGTGTGCTGCATGGCATTGAGCGATGCCTCAGTTGCTGCCATTGGGGATGCCACTCAGCCAGCAAGCGCAATCGCCGCCACCAGCGCCACAGCCACTGCTCAATGATGCCGCTGCACGCGCATTGACACGAACGCCGTCAGACTCAGAGCCAGATAGTCTGGTGCCACCAATTGGGATCAGCGATAGCAGCATCAGATGTCAGCTTCTGCGTCCGTGTTGTCGAATGTCCTGGTTCTCATATTCTTGCAAGGGCTATCGGTACAACAGAAGCCAGCGACGTTGATTGCCATCTTCGTTGCGTCGATATATATCGATCCGTGCGCGCACAGCAGTAGTTCTTCGCATCTTGCGTCGATTGCAACACGAACAACATTCACGCAACATGCACCTCACCCACAGCTGTTAATTCCATCAAGTTAATTGGTGATGTGGCGGCAACAGTGAGTGGGCGTCCGAATTTGGCGGGAACGGTGATCAGCGAGCACCGCCGTCGTTGACAACCTCATCGTCGATCGCAACATGCGTCGCACACGCGCTCAAGCACGCGCCTCGCTGGACGAGCCGCTTGCTGCGTCCAAGCGCCAGAGAGCTGCCAGCACGACTCGTGCTGCTGCTGCAACAGTGTCTGTACCAAAGAATCCAGTGAAACGAGCCAAGAAGGAGGCGCCAAAGGCCGCGACACTGGTGGAGGAATCGGGTGGCAGCGATGCCGACGAAGGCAATGCGATGAACGAATATGAACGCAAGCGTCTGGAGAACATCCAGCGCAACCTCGAGTTCATGAAGTCCATGGGCGTGTCCACGGTAAGGCGTCCATATTGCTGTCTCCATGGCCATTTCTGTTCACAAAGTGATCCACTGCCATGATGGCGATGTCATTTCAGGCGAAAATCGCTGCACGCACAGCTCAGAAACCATTGACGCCAGTAACCAAGAGCGTGACCTCATCTGCCAGCTCCCATACGAAGAAGCCATCTGCGCCAACGCGCAGATCTGGCCGCATCCAAGGGCAGGACGCGCCTGCCATCGAAGTGGGCACTGACAACAAGATCAAGGTGGTGGTTCCTGAGCCACGTCGCAGCATGCGGAATGCACCGGCAGATCTGTCGGCACTCGTTGCTGCACAGCCAAACATCTTGTCGGAAGAAGATCACAAGACATTGCTCGAAAGTCTGACGCGTGTGGTGGAGGACGAGTCCGAGGGCGAAAGTGGTGCGTCCTCGGTTTTGGTCATTCATGCCATGTTAGTCGCCACTGACGAGGTAGCATGTATTTGTCATGACTTGCGCAGAGAGAGACTTGCAGGTGGATGCCAGTGGCGTGACCACCGTGCAGTATCAGCTTGATGCCAATGACATCGTCAAGGCAGTGTCGGAACGCATTTATTCGTTGGCGTTCCATCCTCGCAAGGACCGCGTCGTCCTCGCCTGTGGTGACAAGCGTGGCGAACTATGCCTTTGGTCCACGTCAGCCACGCATCCAGCGAGCGAACCAACGGATAACGTTGTCGCGGCCTACCGCCCTCACAAGTCGCCGATCACGGGAATGCACTTCTCGAAGGCTGACGACAACAAGTTGCTGTCGTCTAGCTACGACTGCTGCATCCGTGAGTTCGACATCCCCAGCGGCAAGTTTACAGATTTGTTTACTGCTCCAGACGACCAGGGGTTGACGTCCATGATCGTCGACCCGCACCACGAGAACCGGTTGATGCTAAGCACCGACACTGGTCACGTCTGGCTGGTGGATCCACGCCAAGATCAAGGGAAGGCGAATCAGCAGGCTTACCATCTGCACGAGAAAAAGGTGAACACGGTCGATGTGCACCCATCGAACGAGTTCTGCATTGCGACGGCGTCGCTTGATCGTACTGCGATGCTTTGGGACATCCGACAGCTCAAGAAGACCGGATCCAAGCCGCTGCTGACGATGCCCCATGACCGCAGCGTCAACTGTGCGTCGTTCTCGCCGAATGGTCAGCATGTGGTCACTGTGTGCTTGAACGACTATGTCTGCGTGTACGACCCCAACGTCAACACACATGAGGACGCGACGAACGTGCAGCCGACCTTGGCCATTCCACACAATAACCAGACGGGGCGGTGGCTCACCAAGCTGTATACGTCGTGGAACCCGAGACGCGACGATGAATTCATCATTGGCTGCATGCAACAGCCACGCCGATTGCAGATTTTCAAGGCGACACGGAAGAACCCAATCCAGGAATTGCGCAGTGAATACTTCAACTCGGTGCATTCGATCAACGTGTTCCATCCGACGCTCGACCTCATCGCTGGCGGCAACTCATCCGGGCGCGTGTGCCTCTGGCGAGCGAAACGACGATGACATGGATGAACTCATAGCAGTACATCATTGGTAATATGTACATCCCATCGCGCATACTGACACATCGTAACGCGAGCAAAACGTCTCTTTATCGTTTGTCTTCGATCCTTTTCTCCAACCCAATGGCGACTGACGGTCGACTGCACACTACACGGCGCCTTGCTCGCGCAAAAGAGACTTTTCAGACAGACCTAGCGTGGTGCAGGTGAAATCAGTTCTAGAACATCTTTCCAAAACAGTACCAAGCAGGCAGTTTGTCACGCACCTTTCTTCCGATGTTCAAGGTGCTTTTGCTGAACAGCATCGAATTGTGCCAGGAGAGCCATCGTGTCGACACGCTCGTCAAGAATCTTCGAAGAACGCCTCTCTTTCTTTGGTGATGACGGAGGTGGTGGAGCGATACGTGGCCCGATTGCCGTCGCCATGTTGGTGACGCTGGCCAAGCGATCCCTCAGAATGCGGAACGCAGCGCTTTGTGGGAGCAGCATGAGCAGCCCGTACAAACTCTTGACGAGGTCCGCGTGGTAATCCGCCTGGATTTCAAGAAGCTGCAGACGCATGTGGATGAAAATTGGTGATTCCAGGAGCTGGACTAGCTTGTCGATCTGCATCAAAAAGCCAACAGAGGCATCAATGTCGGCAGTTCACGGCAATGTAAGGACACTCCAGCAACAGCGATTCGAGGCGTAGGAACGCAAGTAGAACGCAAAGAAGGATATAATTTGCTGATGAGGGCACCGGAGAGCGAATATGACTGGGCAAGCAGGCACAGACTGAGCACTGCGATGGGGTTGTGGCACCACGAAAGGAAGAGAGTCTATGAAACAATCAGGTTTGCACGTGTCAATGGTCACCACCAAGAAGTGCGAATCTTCCTCATTAACATGACTCACCGTAAAAACTTGGATGTCTTCGTCTGACGCATTCTTCCGGAAACTTCGACGCAGAATTTCGCGAAGATTGTCGAGTTCGTTGGCCGTCAGCAAGATCAGATTCAGAGTCTGGACCATGACTGAAGCGAATTCGCCGTCCATAAGGCTACTCTTGGGATTATCGGCAGCATCACCAGCCTCCGATGCGATGACTTTGGCAAAGATCATGTAAATGCTCTTGGAGTCCAGCAGCACACAGAGCTTGCGCACGATCAAACTGCCACGGGTTTCCAGAAGCCGCCGGTCTTGTGCAAACAGCTGAAGAACAGCATTGAGCACTTTCTCGAACTCAACCTCGTTCAGCGAAATGCGTGCGAGCACTTCGAGATCCAAGAGCACGACAGCGTCAGAAACATCCGACAACGTTTTCAGCAATGTCGGCAACAGGGCACCAATGTGGGCGGATAGCTGGTTAGGCGACTTCTCGAGCAGCATGGAGATCCACCGCAAAGCAGCCATGCGGGTCGGGACGTGGTCGCTCACTAGTTCGGCGTTGAGCTTCTTCATCAAAGGAATAAGATCGACGTCTTCCTCCGTGGACTTGACGAGCTGGAGCAAATCATCGTTCGCTCGTTCTGCGACCTGTCGGATCTCGTGCTCTGCGTCTGAAATGCAGTGCATGATGGCAGCCAACAAGTCGGCGTAGAAAGCGACCAGTTTTTCACGCCCCAAGTTAACGAACTCGTGCACCCACGTCACGGCTGTCAATCGGTTGAAGCGTTCTTTGGAATTGCACTGGTGCACCAGAATGTCCACCATGCGGCCAAAGTCGACGTGATCGGTTTGCTTGATTTCTCGCAGGAACTCGGCCAGCGCACTGTCAGCTGCCTGGCGAATCTCGCGGTTGCCATCGCTCAGCATGTTGAACAGACCGTCCAGGAACTCGGGCAACCAGTCGAGCATGTCAATGTCGGGCACCGAATCCAGCACTGTAATCCAGCCGACCAAGAGCTGACGGATGTACGGGTTGGTCATGCGAATGTACTTGTGCAACAGCGGGATGAACATGTCGACGTCAAAGTACTCGCTTTCGGTCACGATGTCCTTGACGAGGCGATCGAGCAGGTTGGCGCCGTTCTTGACGTCTACGTCCACATCGGCAAACAACTGCACACAACACAACCAACCAACCCGTGAATCGTACGCTAGTTCACACAACACCTTCCCACCAAACCACCATCTAGCACCCAACTGAGACCAAACGTACCTTGCACAGTCCATCAAAGATCTGGTTGAAGTATTGCAGGATGTGGCCGCGCGCCACCTTGGCGATGTTGTACAGCGATTCGCACGCGTAGTAGCGCACGCGGGACTCTGGGTCGTCGAAGCAGTGCAGCACCGGAGGCAGCAGCTTGTCCAGATACATGTGCGCGTCGTGCATGAGTCCGATGGCCGTGGCCGCAAGTCCAATGAGCCCGCCTTTGCGGTGGTTCGCGTTCGTCGAGCAAGCGAAGTCGCTGCCCAGCAGGTCGATGATTGCCGGGATCCGCAGCCGCGCCTCGTTCGCGCTGTTGGCGCCCGCCGCTGCCGCAAGTGCGTTCCCCTGTGCGCCGCCCGGCTGTTGCTGCTGCGTCGTCTGCGTCGGCGTCTGCGTCTGTGTCTGCTGCTCGTACGCGTTGGCGCTTTCCTGCAGCTGCTTGATGAGGTTCTCCAGTTCCATGGCCGCCGCCTTGCGCTTGTCGTACGACCGATCCCCCAGGTTGCGCATGAGCGTGGGCGACAGCGGCAGCTGCACTTGGAAGCTGGCGCCGCTACTTCCGAGCGAGTCCTGCGACTGCGACAGCGGCATGTTGGCGCCGTGGGGCAGCATTGCGTCCTTGCTCATGTGCTTCTTTCTCTTGGTGCCTCTGGCAATTTATATACCAAATCTATCAGATTCAAGTATTTATACTATCATAGAAATATATCCAGTGAAAAATACCAGCCACCGTGTACAGTGTGGTGTTAACAGGATTCTAGAAAAACAAACATGTTTGTTTTAGTGACTCCAGTCCATGGCATCGTCGCCAAGCTGTCGCTGTTGCTCGTGGTAGGTTTGGCCAGCGATGGCATTGGGGCCGCCGCCGTAGCATAGACCGTCGGCACGGTAGAGCACGAGTGCCTGCTGTGGCGTGACGCCACGCTGCGGCAGCGACAAGTCCACTCGCAGATAGGTATCGCCAGAGTCGCTATCGAAGTCGCTAAGCTGACTGGCCATTTCACGCACTTCGTCTTCCGAGACCAGCGACACGGTGCACTCACCGAGCACTTGACGATAGCGCACGCGATATTGGCAGCGTAGCACACCTGTGTGCAGCAGCTCTTGTGGAGGAGCACCAGCGATCCAGTTGAATGCGGACGATGGTGCAAATAGTGAGTCGGAGAAGAGAGCTGGATGACGTGTGCCCGGGGCGACAATCACTGAGTGATCACTCTTCTTCTTGCCAACCACAAACCACTTCTCGCTGCGACCTTGTAAACGTGCACCCTGGCCAACGGTGTATGCGGTGAAGCCGTGATGTTCTTCAAGTTCTTGGCCATCCACGGTCACGAACCGGCCATTCTGACGAGGAATGTACTGGTGAATGAAGTCGGCAAAGTTGCGCTTGCCAATGAAGCAGATGCCGACGCTGTCACGCTTCTCGGCCGTACACAGGCCCTCTTCCGCAGCAATGCGACGCACTTCTGACTTGGGCATGCCTCCCAGTGGCAGCAACACCTTGCGAAACGCCTGACCTGATACGTTCGAGAGGAAGTAGCTCTGGTCTTTAGATTCGTCTTTACCGGCATATAGCTTGGGCACTGGTGCGTTGCCACTCGCGTCCGCGGCTGGGTGCTCGAGACGTGCGTAGTGGCCAGTGGCGACGAAGTCGGCGCCGATCGAGTCCGCGTACTCGAGAAATGCCTTGAACTTGATCTCGCGGTTACACAGAATGTCTGGGTTGGGCGTCAATCCCTACAGATCGGTCGATGTCCAGTTAGACAAGCATGCCATGCATCATCAACTCTGACGCTAGTACCTACTTCTTCGTATCGATCGAGACATGGAGAGAAGACCGAGTTCCAGTAAGACTGCACGAGATTGACCTGCTTGGCTGGGATGCCCAGGTGGTCGCACACCTTCAGGACGTCCTTGTACTCCGCGTCATGCGGACACGCTGTCTCACCAGCCTCGTCCGTGGCGTCCCAGTTCTTCATGTACACGCCCGTGACGTTGTACCCTTGGCGCGTCAGCAGCAGCGCTGTCACGGACGAGTCCACACCGCCAGACATGCCCACCACAACATGAGGACGGTTTGATTCCGATGCAGCCGTGGCGAAGCGGCGCGCGCGGTCACCATACCGGCCGCAGAGTGCCGGCAGCCGCCGCGCATGTCGCCACCATCGACTCCGAAGCGTCATTTTTGTGCCTGACACTCGATGTTGATGTGCACCACACCAATCACGAACCACTGCCACTCAATTAATTGACGGGCAATTTCACTGGCAATTTCGGTAATGCGGATTTTGGTTTTTGAATGTTTGAACGCTTCAACGTTTCCTGGAGCGACGACGGCGACGGTCGCGGCGGCGGCGACCATGGGCGTGATGTCGTACTGCGAGCTGGAGCTACAGGTAGCAGATGCGAAGACAGGAAGGAATATCAGCACAATGCTGTATCCTCGTGCAACGGTATGCAGTTTCTGCCATCAAGTCCGGGTTTTGGCACGGTGCGAGCGCTGACGTCGGTGTCAATGACAGATGATCAAGCGACGTGGTGGCTTGGAAGTCGTGAGCGATGCGCCGTCGCTCCGGAAGGCGATCAAAATGCAACAACATGTATATGAAGGTCAGTTATGCATTAGTGGGTGGATGCACTTCGCTGCTTAATGACTCGAACGTGTGTTCAGTGTACTCGCGATACATTCATCAGGGCAAAATGACTATCATCAGGTAGGAGAACACCATGATCTATCCATTACGTCTCAACGCGACTAATGCATTGCATTGCAGACGTGACAGCTTGCGGATTATGCAGTTCAATTTCCGTCACGCGGATCCTGCGGAACTCGAAGACCTGAAGACGTTCAGTATCCAAGCTGGAGCAGTCTCCAAATCTCCGATCATGACAGCACCAACCAGCAGCGCGTTGGGCTTGAAGTCTCACAACGAACGTGCGCCTGGCAGCCGTGTACGCCCTCGCAAGGCATTGCGCGACCGAACCAACGAGCTTGCCGGCAGTCACGACCCAACGCTATCCCCGAATCCCCGCAAGGGCAAACTGCGGCGACTGATGGACACCTGCACCAGCTTCGGATCGATGCGTTCGCTTGCAGTCGATCCCGACCAGCAGCTCACAGATGAGCAACGACAAGTGATTGAGCTGGTGCGGCAAAAGCGCAACGTGTTTTTCACTGGTAGCGCTGGTACCGGCAAGTCTTTCCTGTTACAGCATCTCTTGCATCGAGGTCAAGTGTATCACGGACGTCGCGTACACGCCACTGCAACGACAGGCATCGCAGCGTATAATATCGGTGGCATGACGTTGCATCACTTTGGCGGCATGGACACCCGGCCGTACCAATCGCGTGACGCTATCTTGGAAGCCATCAAGCACAAGCGCGACGCCGTCAAGAGATGGAAGACTGTCGACCTGTTGGTCATTGATGAGGTGTCGATGCTCGATGGGCAGCTGTTTGACGACTTGGAGTGGATTGCGCGCCGCATTCGCGGTAATACAGCATTCTTTGGAGGCATACAACTCGTGCTATGCGGTGACTTCTTCCAGCTCCCGCCTGTGGTGCGTCGTACAGTGGGTGGCGTCCGCCAGCGGGCAACGCTATGCTTTGAAAGTGAAGCGTGGAGCCGTGGGATCAAGGACATCGTGGTACTCAAAGAAGTATTCCGACAGACCAATCCAGAGTTCATTCAGATGCTCAATGCCTTCCGTGTGGGACGACCCACGACTGGCATGCTCCAGACGCTCAATCAGCGATTCCGAGCAAGCATCGACGAAAACGAAGAAGATGACGCACGTGCTGCCATCCACATCTTCACACACAACGACGACGTGTTGCAGACCAACACCAAGCGGTTGGACGCACTTCCAGGCAAGAAGTACAACTACTTGGCTGCGGACACGGGCAGCGTCGATTTCTTGTCGGCATGTCCGGCAGCAGCAACGCTGTCGCTAAAGCGTAAGTTGATCGCATCTCCTGGTTTCTTTGCTCATCCAGCGCATGTGCTGACTTGCTCGTGTTGTTTTGAATGGTTGTGTCCATTAGATAATGCGCGCGTGATGCTCACCAAGACGATCAACGCCGCTGCCGGTTTGGTCAACGGCTCGCGCGGTGTCGTGCAAGGGTTCACGCCTCAGACCAACCTGCCCATCGTGCGCTTCTCCAACGGCACGACCGAGATTATCCACCATGAAGAGTTCTCGGTGCGTGCCGCCGATTCGCTATTGGCAGCGCGGCGTCAGATCCCATTGACGTTGGCGTGGGCCATCAGCATCCACAAGAGTCAAGGCCTGGCCTTCGACAAGGCTGTGCTGGATCTCTCGCGCGTGTTCGAGTTCGGTCAAGCGTATGTCGCGCTTTCACGCGTGCGCTCGCTTGACGGCATCATCCTCCGTGCGCGCATCCGCCACGGACCCAGCGCCATCCTCGCTGACTCGCGCGTCGTCGCCTTCTATCGCGCCTTGGAGGCGTCATAGATACTGTTCATTCACAGGTGGTTCTCGTCGATTGGGTCATAATTTTCGGTATGTGAGTGAATTCTCGAACTGGCTGGGAAGAGGAAACATGGCCGTGGTGTGCGCGGTGTACGGCGAAGGAACAGTGTTTCCCGTGAAGATCGCACGTGATGCGAAAGCTGCAGAAGGCCATATTTGACAAGAAGCGATACAAAGAGCGACACACCTTTGACGCAAGCACGCTGACGTTGTACTTGGCGAAGAAGGACGGTGCGTGGCTCAAGAGCGACCCCACACTCAAGGCTTTTTTGAAACAAGAACGACAAATCAACGATGAATATGTGGTCGAGATGATCCCAAACTGGACGCTGGATGAGTGAAGACACGAAGGTCCTAAAGCATGAGCATTCTCTCCGCACCACCAATACCATACCGTCGTTTGAAGGATTGAAAGAAATCGTCGGGAAGATTTACGGGATGCTCTCGAATGAGCTATAAGCATCTTCCTTGTCATCCATCATCCAAGCGTTGGAATCATTGAGAACTAATTTATGATTTCCTTTTTTTATCTAGTTCTTCATCTGCCTTCCGTCCGATCATTGTCCGGCGGCACGCACCGAGAACTCTTCATGGTGGATAATCTCGGTCGTGCCGTTGGAGAAGCGCACGATGGGCAGGTTGGTCTGAGGCGTGAACCCTTGCACGACACCGCGCGAGCCGTTGACCAAACCGGCAGCGGCGTTGATCGTCTTGGTGAGCATCACGCGCGCATTATCTAATGGACACAACCATTCAAAACAACACGAGCAAGTCAGCACATGCGCTGGATGAGCAAAGAAACCAGGAGATGCGATCAACTTACGCTTTAGCGACAGCGTTGCTGCTGCCGGACATGCCGACAAGAAATCGACGCTGCCCGTGTCCGCAGCCAAGTAGTTGTACTTCTTGCCTGGAAGTGCGTCCAACCGCTTGGTGTTGGTCTGCAACACGTCGTCGTTGTGTGTGAAGATGTGGATGGCAGCACGTGCGTCATCTTCTTCGTTTTCGTCGATGCTTGCTCGGAATCGCTGATTGAGCGTCTGGAGCATGCCAGTCGTGGGTCGTCCCACACGGAAGGCATTGAGCATCTGAATGAACTCTGGATTGGTCTGTCGGAATACTTCTTTGAGTACCACGATGTCCTTGATCCCACGGCTCCACGCTTCACTTTCAAAGCATAGCGTTGCCCGCTGGCGGACGCCACCCACTGTACGACGCACCACAGGCGGGAGCTGGAAGAAGTCACCGCATAGCACGAGTTGTATGCCTCCAAAGAATGCTGTATTACCGCGAATGCGGCGCGCAATCCACTCCAAGTCGTCAAACAGCTGCCCATCGAGCATCGACACCTCATCAATGACCAACAGGTCGACAGTCTTCCATCTCTTGACGGCGTCGCGCTTGTGCTTGATGGCTTCCAAGATAGCGTCACGCGATTGGTACGGCCGGGTGTCAGGGATACAGCAGCAAACAATAGTATTAAGTCTCATCAGTGCATCGATTCCGATTTGAATCGTAGGGTGCCTCAATTCAATGTATTGAATTGCATCGGGTTTCGCAGGGAACAGGCCGGCCGCGCTGTGTGGTTGGCTCGCAGGCGGCGTCCAGGGCTAGGGTGCCGCGGCTTTGATTGGTTCCTGGTGGCGAAGCCGGGAATGACTGGCGGTTTGTATGGGCCGGGTTTTGACAGGCCGTTTGTATGGGCGGCGGCGCAGCGCGCCACTCAGAGTTATTTACCCTTAATTCCGCTCCGCGTATAAGAAGTCAAGATGGTGAGTGAGCACGCGCGTGTCGATGGACGCCCGCGGCCGCTTCGCCCCCCTCTGCTCTGCGCCATGGCGGCGATGCCATGTCCTGCCATGCTGCTGTGCCATGCCCTCCCCTCCATGACGACAACAACGACCTCGCATAAGCGACAACAGCAACAGCAGCAGCAGCGAGATGGCTGGAGACCACCATCCACCCACACTGAGGATTGGTGGCGATCGGCATGGCAGGGCTGCTACAGCAGTAGCAGCAGCAGCAGCTACAGGCGCGACGCCGCCGATATGAGCCACAGCGAATGACAGAGGGGGAAGCGACGGCCGTGGCGTCGATCAATCGATGACGCACAGAATGCAGCGAATGTGGAACAGCATAGTGACGACGCGTTTCGTGTGGCTAGACCAAAGGTACCACCAGTTTCGGTAAGCGTCACAACAAGACGCACACGATCTGCCGTCGTTGCGGACGCAGCTCGTACCACATCCAGAAGGCCACGTGCTCTTCGTGTGGTTACCCAGCCGCCAAGATGCGCAAGTGTAAGTGGAGACGAATGCCGTGGTCGTAATGGCGATTCCAGATGACTGACGACTCGGAATGGTTCTTGCGTTACAGACAACTGGAGCCAGAAGGCTCTCCGTCGTCGCACGCAGGGCACTGGCCGCATGCAGTACCTGAAGACGCTCCCACGCAAGTTCAAGAACGGCTTCCGTGAGGGTATGTTTGTGGATGCATTTTGGCGCAGGTGGTCTCTCGCATGAGAAAACTCACGCGCATGTGTGTCTTTGTCCTATTCAGGCACCTCGGCCGTCTCGAAGAAGGCCGCCACCAACTAAGGCGCTTCCTTAGGGAAGGTGTCCGGTGTCGCAGCGGTCTGTCTGCTTGCTTAGCTGAGCTAGTTTGGGTAAACTCGTCGTCCTAGAGGAATATGCGCTTAATAAGCCTTGCGGAATCCAAAAGGGAACTTTACCGACGAACCAGCGACTCATTTTTGCGTTTATCTTCAACCCTCTCGAATGCTCCGTCCTGCTAAGGACGGTATCACCCGCCACTGTCTCGCTCGAACTCGTCCTGCTGTTCTCGTGCTGTCTCGGGCGGACTCGTGTTCGCCACTGACGCTGTACTGGCCTCGCCCAGATTCTCCATGATGCTCGTCTGCAGTCGATGGAACGATGCAGCAACCTTATCCAAAATGGCGACGTCTTCATTCTCACGCACGGTGCGTTCTTCCTGTAGTTGCCGTTGCAGATCGTGCAGTCCGTTGATTTGGTCGCACTGCTTGCGCTCAGCCTCACGGTTGTCCACGCGCATGACGTGATGGAACTCTTCGTTCACTTCTTGGAACTTGAGCACGCGCCGTTCCTGCTCAAGCGCAAACAGATGCTCGGTCTTGCGCTCATTGCTTTCGAGCATGCTCAGCGTCTTGCGCTCGCGCTTCTGGATCTTGGCGTTCTCGATGTCGAACGTCTCGTGGTTCTTCTCGAGACGCCGCGTGATGGCACCCTGCAGCTTCTCCATGATCTCGGGCACCGTTGTGTAGTAAAACTTCTTGGCGTCGGCTTCGCATTCGCGGATCCTGATGACACACGAAACCACGACCGTCATCATGTTGGCATGTTCATCGAGGTCATGCAGCAATGGTACCACTCACTTGCGCTCCTGTGCAGCCACGTCGTTGGACTCGACCTTTGCGAAATGCGTCAGGGTCTTCTTCTCCAGCGCCAGGAACGCTGACTGGAACTGCTTCGTGAACGCTTCGTGCAATATGGCAATTGACTCTTCCATCGCGTTATTCTCGAGGTGAATGCGCTGTTCCAAGGCCCGGCCACTAGCTTTGACAGCATCCTACAAACCAACGAGACACAGCCAGCTGAGCTCGTGCCTCATCGGTCTGCTCACATCTCTCACACATGAACTCACAATGCGGCGCTGAAGTTCTTCGTTGTACGCATGCACGGCCGACTTGAGGTGCTCCATGTCCTGCTCCAGGTCTTCTTCGGCATCTTCAATCGTTTGCGCTCGCTTCGACTCGGGTGGGAACGCAATCGGCGGACGCACAACTCGACCAAGCGGACCTCCTGGTGGCGCAATGGTCTCGTTGAACGGTGCGCGATAGCCCTGCACGATGCTGGCGACGGCTGCCGCGGCTTCATCAACTTCTTCGGCTTCTTCGTCGTCGTCATCGTGGTTGTTATCGGCGTACTCATCGTTCGCTTTCTCTGCTGTAAGTCCTTGGCTTGACGGGGGATGCGAAGTCAGCGGCGTCGCGGGTGTTGGCTGCTCGATCTCCATGGCCGTCAACGAGTTCAAGCGTGGCCATGAACAGCACACTAGGACACTGTTAGCCTCGGACGCACTGCGCTGCGTTGGCGCCTTTTCGTGACCTTGATCCTCAAGTTATATTATACGTTGCTCACTCGACGACTCGATGGCATTGACGTTGTCCCGGTATCGTGATCGTGTTGACATGGGCACGTGCGCCGTATTTACATCGCAATTTACACCTTGCGTGGATACTGTGTGACCACGGCTACGCTAGTCGTCTCCATCTAGCTCTTCGGAACTTGCAGTGCTGACGGGAAGAAGCTAAGGAGCACCAATGGATGCGAGAGCATGGCGGTTCCGAGTGCGCCGTTGTCGACAAAAGCCTGCTTGTGGTCCAGTGGCTGGATGAACACGCTGACTTCCTTCGTAGAGTCGCGGCCAGCAGCGGCCACGTGCTCCAGCGTGGCTTCTTCGTCGGCTTTTTGGACAGCGTCATGGAGCTTGGCCTGAAGACCCTTCTCCGTAAACGTTTTGGATTTGATCTCACGGAACAACTGCTCCCGCATGCGCTGGAACTCGGGGTCGTCGTTGGCTGTCCAGATGGAGCTCTGGTTCGTGCTAAAATGCTGGAGCTGTTGGGATGAAGAGCCTTGTTGGGCTGCAGCCGCTTGCTGCTCTTGCATCTGAGCCAGCACGCCGTAGAGCGCCCGCGAGACATCGGGGATGTACTTGGTCAAGTTCTTTTTGCGTGCAGCGTTCTCTTTCAACCGATTGCTCTTCATCAATTTCTGCTTGAGCTGACTGCAGCACTGCGTGATGACATGCTTGACAGCGAGCTTCATCTCCACGATATCGTCGCCGATGTATTCCTTGCCCGTGCCTTTAAATGGGATCTTTGTGCTGACAATGGACACGAACACGCCGATCTTGTCACGTTTTTGATCGATCTTGTAATATGACCAGCTGCAACCATCAAAATTCACAGTTAGCATACAATCCGTCGCTCAGACACTTCAAAAAATCCAACAACTCAACGCCGTACTTGATCTGCTTCGCGGCCGTCCGCGTGACGACATCACCGCCAGCTTCAAACAGCAGCGGGATTCGATTAGCGAAACGATAGATGTTGAGCCCTTCCTTCACCTTCTTTCCGCCAATGGAGACCGCTGCTTCCACGATGAACGAATGCCCTTCGAACACGGCTGGCTTCTCGGTGTGCGTCGCCACGAGTTCAGGTTCAAGCTCCTTCATAATGCCAAGACGGAGATTGTATTCACCAGCTGGACTAAGCCACTTGCCGTCCGGTGCTTTGAAGTGCACTTGCTTGAAGAATTGCACGAGCTGATGGATTTGCTTGGTCGTAAGACTGCGAATGGGCATGTCGGCAGCAAACGGTGAGCCCAGTTCTGCGAAGACACGTTGCGCAAGGGTGGTGTCGATGTTGGACAAATCGTTACAGACAAACTTGAGAAGCTCATCATGCTTGGATGTGAGGATCAACTGCTTGAGCAGAAGGTCATTGAGCGCCGACGGGTGATGCTTGACGAGTTGCGCCAACGGTGGCATTTGATCCGAGCGGCGGTCATAACGAATAGAGAAATCCAATTGCTTCTGTGGCTCTTCACCGGCTGGAGTACCTGATGATGTCTTGAAGAACGTCAGCGCAAACTGCGCGTATGGTGTGATGATGGCCAGTTGCTGGAAGTATTGCAGGATGCGTGCCTTGTATGTGGTCCAGTTGCCACCAATCGTCAGCGTGATTTCAGAGCCAGCCCATCCTGCTTCGTTGGGGCGCTTGGTGTGCACGAGCACATTTGGCTCGTTCTTGAAAATGTCAATGTCAAGCTTGCAGTACGACACGGACGCCGGGGTGATGCCTTTCTTGCGCGTGTGTGCGGACGAGATCTCGATAGGCATGCCCGTGCTCTTTTTGGACCAGATGAGTGCCATCTTGGCTCCTAATCCGAACTTGCCACGCGTCTGCCGCACACCGTACTTGCTACCAGCCAAGACTGTAGACACAGGTACACGTAAGCTACTACAAAAATCACGATGATGCATGGATAAACCACCCAGCAAGTCCAGCATTCGATTCCGTACCGCGACCAAACATGTCTGGGATCTTGTCGTGGGCCATGCCCGCGCCGTTGTCCTGTAGAAAAGCCATCACCATTTCATCAATCCTATCGCTAACAAATCCAAGCGTGCGAGTGCCTTCCACAAGGAACTCACCCGACAGACGATCTTGTAGTAATAGCTGTCACTGCGCCGACCACCAGCAGTTGGCGACTTCTTGGTACCACCGGTCTCAGACGCCGGTGCGGAAGCGTCCACCTCGATAGCGTTGACATCGGAGCCTTTTTGTTTCTTTTGCGCACTCGCTGGTGCATCTTGGCCTTGGTCGTCGTCCGTGGCTGCTCCACCCTTCTTCTTCCGCTTCTGCTCGACATTCACAATACCCAAGCGTGTTGGTTCACTCACACCTCGTCTCTCTGTTGGTATATCCAATTGCCACGCTCACTTTGGCTGACGAATACAGGTCATGGTCTACGCGCTTGATGCTGGTCATGCCGCGTTCGCGATTGAACGTCTTCTCATCCATCTCAGTGCTGGCAACGCACAACCACTAAGTCCCACCGCAAACTATCGCTACACCACGATGCTCATATCTGTTGCTTACATGGACACAGAGATATCTGGCAGCACGCTGATGGCTTCTGCGGCATCAAGCGCATTCTCCACCAGTTCTCGGATCGTTGTGTACAGACATTTGCCCGGCTGCGCCCATCGCGTCGTGTTGGAGACATTCAAGTTGCGGCATCAATAACAGCAGTCAAACGCACAACGATGCCCCATTGCTCGCACCACGTACGTTATCGAATCCTGCAATGTTCTGGTTCTCCGCAAAGAACTCAGCTGGTGATCGGATCTGGAGTACTTCCCCGCGGTTGTTGACCGCCGCTGTCGCCATTGTGGCACACGTCGCGTTGGGACTCCTGGCGCGGAATTGGCGCCGCAGTTGGCGCCAAAACGAATAGTTACCAGGTGGTAAAATGAGGAAGATCGGTTGAAGTGCGTAATTACCTGTTTGTCGTGGGGGTGGTGGAGCACCGACCTGGCGACGCACCAGCAGCTCAAGGCAGAGGCAAGCAGTGCAGTGGTGATCATGGGCGGCGACAAGGCTGTTGTGGCGAAGGAGTGCGTCGTCAATGCGCTGATTGGCAACGGTGGAGTGTGAGGTGGATGCACTAACTGTGGGGATGTGCGTGTATGCAGTGCTCCTGAAGGAGGTGTGAAGCGTAAGGCGGACGAGATCACCAAGCCTGCCGCCAACGGCAAGGGCAAGGACGCGCCAAAGAAGAAGGAAGAAAGCGAGGAGGAGAACGACGAAGAAAACGACGACGACGAGAATGACGGCGGTGAGGGAGATGACGACGAAGAAGGCGACGATGATGGCGAGGGCGACGACGATGACGAGGACGAGGATGATGATGACGATGACGAGGATGGTGGCTCGAAGAAGGTGAGACGTGCAACTGGTGGTGGACGGACCGCGAATGAAGGCTGACTGGAGTTTTGTTTGAGGAGAAGAGCAAGAAGCGACGGACTGCTGGCAGCGATGACGATGAAGATGACGACGGATCGGATGCCGATGAAGTGACACTGAACAAGGACGACTTCATTGAGATCGACCCAAAGAACATCATCCCACGCGCTCGTCGCCGCGCTGCAGTGGCTGCCATGTCCAAACCAATGGAAATCCCAACAAAGAGCGCTGAGGGAGGAGACGACGAGGAGGAAAGCGACGAAGCCGAGTTTTAACTGCGTTCGCTTGCCAGTGGATCAATTGGTGGCCAGGACGTCACCGCACAACTAGTTCGTCCAGGGATGTATTGATATGACGACAATGTGCAATTTTCTTTTTATTCGACATGGCGCAACGCCTTTCGAGGCTTGTTTGCCGAGATGCTTCAAATGGTTGCAAGTCACTGGTAAATAAGTGGCTCTCGCTGGCTCACATCCAGTGGTTCTCATGGCATCAGCCTTCACACCTCTCACGGACTGTGGTAGCCACTCCTTGCCATCGACACTGCACCCGCATCGCCGCGCCCAGCGAGGTGCAGTCACATGGAGATCGCGCCGGAAGCGGCGCCAGCGTCGAACGTGTTCATGCGGTCTCACGTCGCAGATACGTGTGCACCACACCATCGCTTTGAAACGAACCACACCTACGTAAGCAATGGAGGTGGTGGTGACGGCTGCTCGCAACCTCAACATGCATTGCTGGCAGCATCGTTTGCAGTTGCATCTGGCGCGTTTGTGTGTGAAACAAGTGCAATGGATACCACAACAGCGTGGAATGGCTGCGCGCAGCCAACGAGGACGGAAGCAGCAGCAGCAGATGACGCACAAGCTCAACACAACTGCGGAACCGCACGACCTCGAGACGACGCCATTGCCCACGCGATTCCTGGTTCATCCTGAAGAGAACGACGCGTGGAAAGTGATCAAAGACGAGCATTTCCAGGTAAGAGTGTTGCTGTTGCTGTGACGGTCATGTGTACTCATGGATGACGCACTCGGCCCTTCGACACAGCACGTCCCCATTCCTGCCGGTTGGGAGGCGCAGCTCGAAGCGCTCCAGCAGCGCCTGGGCGTGACATTTCGCGACGTGACGCACCTCAAGTGCGCACTGATCCACCACGGCTCATTCGTTCACAACCAGATGCCGCTGGATATCAAGACACATCGCCTGTCGAACCGCAGTCTCGAGCACCTGGGCGACTCTATCCTTGGCATGTGCGTGGCATCGCATCTGTTCCAATCACATCCTGACTACCAAGAAGGCCAGTTGACCAAAGCGAAAGCGGAGTTGGTCAACAACTACACGCTGTCCAAGATCTGCGTCCAGGACTTGGTGCTGCACAAGCTCATCCTCGTCGCTCCAGACTACGACCTGTCGGTCTCGAGCTCCAAGGCGACGTTTGTCAAAGGACGACGGACTATTCACGCGGGCACCGTCGAATCACTCATTGCAGCCGTGTACCTGGATCAGGTAAGGGTGGTTTGTCGTCGATGGTTCGTGATGTACGCCACCGCCACTCGCTCACCGTGAGCTGTCATAAAGGGTCTGGAGGCAGCGCTCGAGTTTGTCAATGCACGTATCCTGCCACCGGCAATGAAACATGCGACGAATGGTGATGTCTGGGAGCCTGTGACTGCGCTGCAGAACTTGCTGCAGGCGCACGGGTACGGTCATCCAACGTACAGGTACGCAGATGCTTGCACACGTTTGAACTGCGGTTGGAGCTCATCATTTATTGACTGTGTCTTCGACAGGCATTTGCCAGGTCCAGCCGAAAGCGAATCGAAGAAGGTAACACTCCTCGTGCAAGGAGAGGTAAGTCGCCACGATTGTTGTATGGCTTGTGGTGACGCGCATGGAGGCTGATGTGATCGTGGACATCACAGGACATTTTAACAGGCACGGGATCGTCATACAAAGTAGCGCGCATCAACGCCGCCGAAGAAGGTTATCGGCGTTACCAGCAACTACTGGGAGCGTCGAACTCAGGAAGTGACTGAAGGCCGCTGTCATTACGACAGCAGACGTATCCAAAGCGTCAACAGTTTGAGTTGACGCGCGCACGCTAGCCTAGACAGAATCTCGTTGACAATTGAAAGAAAGTAATGGAGTTGTTGGCCGTCGTTGTGAACAGCACAACCTCGATGGTGGTGCCCATGAGAAAAAGCCACGAGCGGTGACCACTGACCCGGGCCTCCCATGTAGCAGAGCGACGGACATTGTGTTTCAGTTTGTCATCACGCGTATCCTACCTCCAGCGTCCAGATATGTGAGCAAATAAGTTGTGGGGATCCTTTGACTGGGCTGCAAATTCGCTTCACTCTTGGGATCTCGTACAACTGCAGAAGCTTAATCGCCTATGAGCGAAGGATTAAAGTTCAATCCAGTTTGGTCTTTTTCAGGCATTCATGAAAGCGCCACAATGTTCAAGGCAAGGGGCTCAGAGGCACGCACCTGAGCGTGGTGACGCACATATACGGTGAATACCCGTGGCAGCAATATGACGTCATACAAAACAGCGCGCATAAATCTATCAGCGTGTCCGATGCACACAGCAGTTGAGAGTGGAGGCATGTTCCAGAACTTTGGATACTTTTTTTTCACTGTGGTTGGCTGAAAACTTGAGGTGCCCACTGGTGATTCGCCATAAATATATATAAATAGACGCGCCAATATATATATATATATTTATATTGGCACGTCCCATCTGGCAAGGGACATTCGTCACTCGCAGAACAACGCACGGCAGTCACCAGCGTTCAAAATGATCACCTCCCTCACCGTGCCGCAGATCATGATCGTGTCTCCAGTGTTGCTGCTGGTGTCCACCTTCACGCTTTTCAACTTCCAGAATCTGTTCCGAGCAATCGCCAGCTGTGAGTTCTGAAGCGGCCACAAGCTCCTCTGCCTTTCTTGTTGGATATGTGCTGAGAATGAACTTCGTAGATGCCAGTGGATACACATCCAACTCCTACATCAAGGCTATTCGGCCAGGTGAGATCAACTGACGGACGACTGCCTTCTGCCATTGTTCCGAACCCTGACATGTACCCGTGTATCCAGCTTTGGTGCAGCTGAAGACGCTGCTTGAGTCCGTTCTTGGTCTGTTTCCATTTATGTTGAATGCTGTGAGTTGGTTGTGTTGTCTCATCTAATTGTGGGGGTGGTGGTGACTGGTGCAGGCAAGGCATCGTCGTTCAAGTTCACATTCCAGCACGTGCTGCTCATGGCAATTCTCTTGGCCCTCATTGCCATCTTCAATGCCTTGGACAAGAACAACAAGCTGCAGGAGCAACAACTTCGATTGCTGCAGGAGCAGAAGGACAAGAGTAAGCGGGATTAAGCTCGCAATAATCGAACAATACCAAGAATTCCTGCACGTATTTCTCTTGGTCATTTGTACGACCACTGCCACGGCGATCTTAAATATCGCTTCGCGATCACTGCTCCGTCAGAGCAAACGAACATACTAACCACCAAACCCGAGATCTGAGCAACCTTCAAGCGCCAAAGTTGCCTTAGGGCATCATATTAATACATAATTGCACTGGAAATTATCATTAGGAAGCCCAGCACCACGTGTCGACAGGAACGAACACATTCTACACGATACTCGAGTCACCGTTGGACGATGACATGGCCACCCGCAACATATTGCGTGGCTTTGGTTGCCATCACTCGATCTCGACAGAGCTCTGCGAGCTCACCTCAAAGTGACTGTCGGTGTCGTCGACACTTTGATCTAGTGGGGAGATGCCTGTCGCAATGACAACAACAACGAAGCAAGTCAGTAACGCGCCGAGAGAACTCTGGAGGAATCGATCGCCAACGTACATTCATCTCGCTGGGATGACGTCTGCGACAGCCGGTCAAGCTCGCTTGGACCGGTCACCGACACGCTGTCGATATCAAAATCTATCGTTGAGAGGTCGAGCGCTTCGGCAGGCAACGACTGGACGCGTCGCGAGTTGAACTTGGATCGACGCCCACCTGCAGTGTGAGGTCGATGGTGCGCGACGTGGTGTTGGTACGCTTGTTGCCCTTCGCCACTATCGTGCAGTGGACTGTCAGGGGTGGCTCGAGCGCCGGAGTCATAGCGGGACTCAACTAGCGGAGCAAAGCGCAAAGTGAGTCCAGACCGAGAGCTGGGAGCAACTGGCGGGCGTTTGGCAGCGTCCGGTTCACGAGCGCTAGCCCACGATTTGCGTCGCTCCTCGAATCGCCAACGTTGGCGCATCTCAGCAAACCCTGGAGCTCCCTGCATGCTCTCAATTACCTCGGAGAACGTCATTTCCGGGCTACGAGGCGGCGCCAGTTCCTCCCAATCTCTTCTGCTGCTAAGCGCCCGGTTGGCTCTCCACAATGCCGCTTGCTTAACAGCCATCGACAACGATCGCATCATCTTGGCACTGTTGCTATCGCCTGCAGCGTGCTCTTCGATCTCGTCCAGCAAGCGCCGCTGGGAAGTCGCTCCGTCGGTTGTGGATTGGTCACGCGTGTTAGTGCCACTAATGAGACTACCGACCACGGTCGTTTGTTCGTCTTCGTCATCTTCCTCATCTCCCGTGCGCTCGTCATCGTGGTTGTGTTCTTCGTCGCTGCTGGACGAGTCGTCGCCCATGTTGCTTGCGCCAAACAAACTCTGCTCTGCCAACAAGCGACGCAATAACAGCCGTTTGGACACCTTCTGCTTGACTAACGGTCGCATCGCCTTGCGCATGCCCTTGCTCGACCATGCCTTCTTGATGGCATTTTCGTGTTCGCGCGACAGCAGCACCATCTTGTTGATCTTTTCGTCAAAGATCTTCTCGCTTCGGTCCAACTTGCGCAGCACGCGGATCAACGTCGACTGGATGGTAGCAATGCTGCGATCCACGTTCGTGTTGTCAATCTTGGGAATTAGGAACTTATCGGCGTTCTTGCACAGATGGCGCTGGATGATGCGGATGTTGTCGAAGTACTTGATGTACTTGTTCTCCTGCGGATCGATCGTCATGTGACGTGCACGCACTGCGAAACGTTCGCGGTGCTTGAGCTCATTGCTGATGTAGATTACGAACGGCACGCAGTTGGGGTGACGCTTGACGAGCTCCATCATCTGGTCTGTGTTCAAATGCACACCTTCGACCACCAGCGATTGCCGGCGCTTCTCAAACATGGTCAGCACGCGGTCGAGCTTTTCCAGTACGACCTCGCTCTGCAATTTGTAGCCCTTGAGCACCTTGCGCTTGTGCAGTCGATGCGCCGACATGACACCATCGGACGTCTCGGCCAGCTCTTTGATCTCGTCTTCCGTCAATGCATCACCTGCTTGGTACGTTGACACAAACGCGCAGGGGCTCTCCTCCTTGGACGTGAAGGCACGAAGGATATGACGCACCGAGTCCGTGGGGAGCACCGTCGTGAGCCGCAGTCGGGACGCCAATAACGCCGCCAACGTCGACTTGCCCGTGCCGGAAGTGCCACCAAGGAGCACCACAAACGACTGCTTGCGCTGCGTGACTTCCTTGGCAACCTGAAAGTCCAGCAAATGGTGCGGCTTGGTATAATCAAGCCGCGTCAGCGCCGAGTAGATGCACTGATGGAGGTAGTGCCAAGGCAATGCTGCTGCTGTTGATGTTGCCGGAGCGACAGTTGGCGCCGGAGGCGGCCGCGTCGCTTCAGTCGGCGCGGCTATGTCAAGATTCTCAGCATTGTTGCCCGTGCTTTCGTGGTCATCATCATCCTCGGTGGCGCGCGGGCGCTGCTCGTGTGCATGCTTGGCAACGTAGCTGTGGAACACTGCAAACACTTCCTTGGTCACAGCCACGGCATCGCGCGGTCGGCAGCCCATGAGCATGAGCGTCTCCTGCAGGCGGTAGCGCGTGAACGTCTCTCGCTTCTCGTGGCGCTGGACGACCAGGAGCTCCATCGGGTCGCTGCCGTCCGTCTCGGATTCGACGGCATCCATCTCGCGGTGCTTTTGGTTGTTGTCCGCCAGTTTCGGTGCTGGTGGATCCGCTGTGGATGCAGCGGATCGCTCTCTCTCTCTCTCTCTCTCTTGCTCTGTTGTTGTGTTGTTGTGCCGCGTGCTCGTCGACGATCCCGCGATTGCACGGCGCGTTTGTTCGTGCTCGCAATGCTCAAAAACGTGCGCTGTCGCTGGTGCAGTCGCTGGTGCTGTCGGTGTCGCTGTCGGTGTCGCTGTCGGTGTCGGTGTCGGTGGGTGCCGTCACGTCACGTGGCACAGGGGAGTGTAACCAGCGCGACCGCTTGTTCTCGGCGTCGAAATCCTGTCTCGGCCTGGGCCTGGAGCTGCGTGTGCACCGTGTCTGTTGCTGTGTGCTGCCGGCGTGGGTGGGTGTGATGCGATGCGTGTGAGCGCTGGTGCGTCGGCTGCTTGGACAGTCGGCGTCCGCCCGCCGCGTCAGGCAACGCCGTCGCCGTTGCTGTCAGTCGCTCCGCCGTCGCTTGCGCTTCGATATTTTCTCCTTTCTCCAAAAGAGCTACAGGCAGAATGGGGGTACTGTTGGCATCCAAATAAGTACGACCTGCACACGTGAACTCTGAACGACACAGATCACAGCCCCTGACATCTTTTGGGTGTGATTCACGTGTCGTGCGATCGTGTGACTGTCTGTGTGTGTGTGTGTTTTTCTTTGTGCTGCACGGGCGCAGGTGTTCAGCACTGAGACCCGCAGAAAGCGATCAAACGCCGCCAGCTGGTTGGATGATTGCGAGCGCTATGGGCAGCGGGGGGCACACACGCGCATGACACTGGAAACTCACCATCAACATCACCACCACACAAACCCAGCGAGAGAGCGAGAAGCTTGCGAAGAGAACTCACAAAAGAGAGATGAGAACCTAGATTTTTCAGCGTGTGTGCGGGTATCTTTTGTGTGGCGCCCGCAGCCGCAAGTGCTCAGTTCTCGGAGGGTTCTGTTTCCACAGGAGGGCCAGCGCCAGCACCACGTCGGAGGCGACCACCCCTAATTAGGGGTTGCTGCCGTTCTGAAGCGCTTATTCGGGGCCCGCACGCGGCCAACTGCTCGTGGGCGGCCCTGAGGCAGCGACTGACGTGGGGAAAGCACGGCCAAAGCGCCAGCAGCTCCACGCGCACCCGGACGGACTGACTGACTGACGATGGACGGCAGCGACGCCCGCGCCACGACGCAGCAGCGCATGGACGCGATCAAGCTGGCCAAGGCGTCGAAATGGGACGAGCTCAAGGCGCTTGTGGACGCCGAGCCGCTGACGGCGCAGCAGATGGACTCGTACGGCATGCTGCCGCTCCATTGGGCGTGCACGGAGCCGCACTCGATCAGCGAGAGCGTGCTCATGGCGCTGCTCAAGGCGTATCCACAGGGCGCGCGCGCCACCAACACGGCCGAGATGGTGCCCCTGCAGATCGCCATCAAGGCGCAGGCCAAGATCGAGTGGCTTCAGGCGCTGTTGGCGTCGTTTCCAGACGCTGTGCTCAAAAAGGTGCCGTCGGGCGAGAACGCCGTGCAGCTCGCCAAGAAGGCCAACCTGCCCGCACGCTCCATCAAGCTGCTGGAAGAGATGTACCACCACGTGTGCCAGAAGGCCGGCTACGCCACGGACCAGCTCGATTTCGACGACTCGGCGCATGACGCCATGTACGTGCCAGCCGACAAGATCAGCATGTCGGGACTGCGGCCAATGGAGCCGTCAGCCGCCGAGGGACTGCAGCGATACATCAGCGAGTCGCGCAGCAGCGGCGGCAGCAAGGGCGCGAATGCTGTGCGGCGGTCCAGCAAGTCGCGCGCGTTCTCTGAAAACGATTTCTCGGCGATGGGGTCGGAATCGTTCCGCGCCACGGCTGAAAGCTCGTTCCTGCGCCAGGTCTCGGGCTCAAGCAACAACTCCGGTGGCGGCACGGGCAGCTACTCGGTGGCCAAGCCACTGCCGTACCAGACGTCGACCAAGTTGTCATCGCGCACGATTGTGTCGTTGCCGCCGCGATGGACGAATGCCCCCAACTGCCACATTTGCTCGACCAAGTTTGGCCCCTTCCGCAAGCGCCATCACTGCCGCAACTGCGGCCAATCGATCTGCAGTGACCACTCGGCTCGTGAGAAGCTGCGGCTGCCACATTATGGCCTCAATGACCGTCATCGCGTGTGCACAGTGTGCTACGAGACCCTGAAGAACGCCGACAAGCAGCTGATGCAACCTAGCCAAACACGTGTGGTGCCACCTGTGGGTGCCCCTGTGCGTCGCTCGGATGACGGTGCCAATCGCGCTACGCAGGCTGGTGGCTACAGCCTCGAACGCCACGTGTCGGCACCAGCGCCGGTCCGACACACTCCCGACAACAATTTCAGAGGCATCCATCAACAGGTCGCGTCGTTGCAGAAGCAGGTTTCGCAGCTCATGGAAGAAAAGGAGATCGCCGAATCGCAGCTGCGCCTCCAAGCAGATATCCTGAACGAAGCCCTGAGTGTGGATCCAGAACGCATGACCAACGCCATCGGCCGTCGCGACCGACTCAACACATATCCAGCCAAGCTGCCGTCCAATGGCAGCTTCACAACTGGACATGGCGAGGAAATGCATTTGGGTGCAGCCCCAGCTCCGTATGGCGCCCGTGAAGTCGATATCGATGCACCAACACCCGGACCAAAGCGGCTGCTGTTGCCAGCCCCACCAACATCCAATACAAGCGCAGAAGACTCGGCGTTTGAACAACTGAAAGAGGAGTTTGGAGGCCTGTCGTTTGTCGAGTCCACATATGACCTGGACTCCGACCTTGAGGACCGCCCAACGGAGGCGTTTGACGACCTGGACGACGATGCCGATATCACTGTCAACGATGACGAAGAAGACGAGTCCGCGCTGCCAGAGGTCGAGGTACTAGTTAACCTCGGCGTTGCCATGCTGGAAAAGGGCAGTTCCAGTGCGGCCGTGCAGGCGTTCTCGCGTGCAGTCGAGATCTGCCCCGACGACCCTAGCCTGTACTCGTACTTGGGCAAGGCGTACTACGAAGACGAAAACCTGGACGACGCAGTCTTGGCCATTGAGAAGTCGCTCGAGCTGGAACCGTCCGCAGCTAACTCAACGCTGCTGGGTAAGATCCTGTTTGAGAAAGGTGACCACGAACGAGCCATTGAAGCGTACCAAAAATCGTTAGACATCCAAAAGGCACGGGATTAGATTAATGAAGCCACATTGGTAATGTCGATGAGTTGAAGAATTAGTCCGTTGCTTTGATTCTGTCGTGATGCTATGGGGACAGGGTGGCTGAGAAGGATGGTACACTGCGCCTCAGTTGATGTACAGCTGTGACGATGGTGGTACCGGTATCGAAATCGAAGCGTGGACTGCGCCTCAGTTGGCCGACGGAAGATTGCAATTTCTGACAGTGGAGACACCCATCCAGTGGCTGGGGGTGGCTGGTAGCTACGCCACTGCTGTCTGCTTGACAAGTTGGACTTGAGCATGGATTGATTGAACGGGTCTTCACAGTGTCAGCATCGTTGACGACCTTCCCGAGATCTTGTGCAGCAGGATTGTCGTCAGGCGGTCACGCAACGCCCTACGTTGCAAGGAACAACTCCAGCATGTCCGGATCAATGCTCTCCAAATTGTTCTGCTTCCTTTTCCAAATTGCTTTCTTCAAGTGCCCCCTCTTCAATGTCCACTGGAATGGTTCCCCGTTATTGCCGACATTGTGCCAACAGCGTCAGCATGATTTCGATCGGTGGTTCTCAATTTCTCGATGCGTTTGAACAGAGGAACGCTGATATTGGTTATGCCAAGTTTCGCTGGAGATAGCTTGGCGACGTTCACCAAAGGTAGCAAAGAGACAACAAGCGCTAGCTGCCGCGGCAATCAAGTGTGGATTATGCAATACGTGCTGTTGTTATTGTGAACGTGTACCAATGAGCGAGGTGTGTTCAAATACAAATGCTACTGCGGGATTTTAACTGTGGTCGATCACCATGACATGTCCACCGATGACTCCATGCTACCACAGCCAGCGCCACAACCGACGTCTGACGACGCGATCGGCTGTGGCGCCTTGTTGCGCATGGCTGCACGGAACAGGTCGCCCTTGTAGTGCTTGAATAGCGCGTTCAGTCCACCGCCGTGCAGGAAGTTCTCTTCCAGTTGTGTCAACGTGAAGTGCACTTGGTAGTTGCCGACGCTCACCGAGCGATTGCGCACGTCGATAGTGACGTCAGTGCCTTCTTGTGCCAGCTTGTGGAACTTTTCGTCCGTGACGACAATGCCCAGCAAGGCGTGGTTAGGCTGGTTTCAAGCGTAGATGTACGCGAACGATTTAGCGATCACTGCTTGCACACCCACGGCCTTAAGACAAATTGCAGCTTCTTCGCGTGATGATCCACTGCCGAATGCCTTGCCAGCAACGATGATGTTGAAGCCGTCTTTGACCTTGTCGACAAACACAGGCTTGACGTACGCAAACGATTTGCTTGCTAGGAACTCCTCTTCGGTAGTGCACTCTGGCGGCCACAATGGCGAGGACTTGTTGAGTCCCATGAATTGCGCGGGAATGACGGCGTCTGTGTCCACGTTATCCCCTAACTTTTGGACTTTCCCACTAAACTTGGCCGGCAACGCCGATTCGAGTGCTGCGATGGCGGCCTGCTGAGCGGCGGCATCCGAAGTGTCAATCCGCGGTGACGGCTCGCTAATCGTGAATGCCGGGATTGTCTTAGCGGCCTCGGCACGGCTCATCCAGTTTCGATAGCGATCGAAATCGTCCCGATTGATCTTGGAAATGTACTCAGTTGGGTCGGTCACTTGCATGTCGAGACTCGATGCGGCCACGCACGCTGCAGACGCCAGGTTTCCGATCGATCCTTTGCCCATGCGGTTCTGAAGTTGCGGTTCTGACTCGACAGCCACACTTCGTTCTCGCCAGCCACGTCGGCGGCGATCCCGACGCAATAGCTGCAGGATGGCACACCGACTGTGAAGCCTGCTTCTTCAAAGACGCGCACAAGACCTAGTTCCTTGAGTCGTGCAATGATCGGCAGACTTCCAGGCGTCACGCGTCGAGACCCACGCGCCACAGGCCGTTTGCCTTCGAGCATAGCCTGCTGTAGCACCATTGCCGCCAGGATCAGGTCTTCCTGGGTTGTTGTGCATGCGCCAATGAAGCAGCCGTCCAGAGCCATTCCTAGCTTCGCGTGGACTGGGACGCAGTTGTCGGGTGATGGATACAGCGCGATCTGCGGCTGCACATTCATGAGGTCAATCACGTGGTGCGCCGCGTACTGGCAGTTTGGATCTGGCCGGAAGAACATGCCTTCGTCGTTGTGCGATGGTCGGCCAACCAGCACGCGCTGCGTGATCTCGTCGGCCACGAATACGCCTGCGATCGCACCAAACTCGGTGCTCATGTTGGAAATTACGAAGCGCGCGTCGTCGGACAGGTGCTGAACGCCATCACCGCCATAGTACACAGCTCGCTCAAAGGCCACCGTGTTGCGCTTGAGCTCACCGAGCAGATGCAGAATGACGTCCTTGCCTCCAATGCCGAACGCTGGCTTGCCGACGAACTCGATATACACGACCTCGGGCACTTTGAACCACGTCTGGCCCGTCACGAGCGGCATCACCACGTCAGTGGCGCCTAGTCCAGCAGCAAACGCGCCCATGCCACCAGCGCTGCATGTGTGACTGTCGGCGCCAATTACGATCTGACCAGGCTGAGCTCGCTGGCGGGCGAACTCAGTGTGCATGATGGTGGTGTTAGGCCCCCAGAAGTCTGTGAGCTCGTGCTCGGTGGCGAAATCGGTTGCAAGTTTGATCAGCGCTCGTTGCTTGGGCTTGTCATTCACGCGCGGATCGACGGTGTGGTCGAGGGCCAGCCAGAAGCGGTCCGGACGATGCAGCTTGGGCTGACCGATGGCTCTGTATGTGGCGTCCATGGCCTGGAAGGCGAGCTCACTAGCGATCGTCCAGTCTGCCTTGACGCAAATGACGTCGCCAACTTGGACGCAGTTGCGATTAAGGCCGACGGCGTGATGACACAGGATTTTCTCGATGATGTTCATCGGTGGACGCTGTGGTGGACTCATTGTCAGGAAATGAGTATGCGGAAGCGGTGACTTGCTGCTCAATAGCACGCAAATTGAAGAATAAGAGGCAGGTCAGTCAATGACGAAGGCCATGATGGCTGGGCTGGTGCGGGACATGTTCATGGTCGCAGCGCGACAAATATTGAGATCAGACGCGGGGATGGGCGTAGACATCTATCCAAACGTTATTGAGCCCCCTCCCCAGAAAGTATTTACTGCGTTGGGCTAAGAACGCCAATATTTACCAGGCGGCCGAGAGCATCATCGCGACTCCAAGGATAAAATTCTGCGTCGCCAGCCACAGCACTTCAAAAGGACGCGTGGGGGAGCTGTGCATACAGCCAATTTTTGTATATTGCCACTCGAATTTCCAGTGCCCACTTCTTATTGCCGCTGACCGATAAAGGTGACGGAGGATCGCTGATCGATGCGGCTCGATGTGAATATGAAATGCTAAGGAGTCTGGTCGATGGGCAAGACAAGTTTCAACAAAAAGTTTGACAATGATTACTTGCTCCACGTGTCCAGTGCCGTCGCTTGATTTCGGTCATGTCGGTTGCATTGCCATCGCGATTTGATAATCTCAAGTTACGTGACGCAATCGCTGGTCGCCTTGGCGGCTGTATACACGTGCAGAGTGCAAGCTCCATGTCTGGGCGAACGATTGTTTTATGGACTTGTGACCAAGATGTCGCGTTCATGTGCTCTTTTGCTTCCCATTCGTTGCCGACGTCATTGTGGTGGCGCTCTTCGACACGATCGCTTGATACTTGAGATAGGAAAACGAGTAGGCTCCAACGAACGACAACACGACACCAATGACGTTGGCAGCACGGATAGCCACATCTGAGAAGAAGAGGAAGCCACAGAGCGTCGACAACAAGTCCTTGATGTTGCCCGTCACCGAGGTCGCCAGCGCTGAATTCCGAACTGTGCACGTGAAGACAGAGAACTGGTAGAGCACACACAGGCAGCACATGGCAAACCAAGTGGCCACAAAGCGAGCATCGTCTTGGAATGGAAAATTGACGATAGCATCCCGTTCGAAAGCGACCGCCAGAGCACCACACACGACCGTCGCAGCGGCGCTGTTGAGAAGCACCAACTGCAGCGGAGACAGCGCGCTTTCCTTGGAGAACGTGAGACTGAAGGCACTGCACAGGTTCTGAAGCCCAACGATGGCGTAGCCACGCCAATCGGACGTCACGTCCGTGCTTCCGGCGACGATGCTTCCGAGAGCACTCACTGTGGGACGGCACAGATGAATGAATAAGCAGACGACGTCATCAAATCAGTCCAGCAAGCAAGCCACGCACCCAGCAACGCAGTCTTGACGCCGCTGGACAAGACCTTGCCCAGCACGAGCCACTCGATGAGCATCACCTTGAGCGTCGTCAGGCGGCGCACGACGAGGTACCTGAGCGACAACGTGTGTCAGTGGACCATCACGACTGCCCCAGCAGCGTTGGGTCTTGGCGAGACAGCAAGTGAACGCACATGGGCATGTTGACGACACGCATGCCGGCAAAGCCTGTGAGCATGCTGCCGACGTTGAGAGCCACGAGCGGTAGCAGCACTCGTACAACATAGCGCAGTGAGAGGCCTCGCCACCACATCAGCACATGGCTGCTGCTGCCACTGCCGACGGACTGGCCGTGCAACGCAGCAGCGCCGGTAAAGCACTGATGCAGGAGCAGCACACTGAGCGTGAACGCGTTCTGGATGGCGCCAAGCGTGAAGATGGCGTGCCATTGATACGTCGTGATGAGCACTTTCGTCACCATGTTCATGGCAAACGAGCACGCAAAGTAGAACGCACAGGGCCAGAGCGCCTGCAGCAATGCGACCGAGCGCGTCAAGTGGCGCCGTGAATGGCGCGACGTCAGGCAGCAGCACGATGGAATGGCGCTGATCCAGCTCGAGCGACTCATGATCGTCTAGCTACGCCACAGCAGGAATAATGGCAATGGCAGCTCACTCGTTGAGGATGGAGTGGACTTTTGACGTGTGTATATGCACCGAACAGCAACTGCGACAGCCAAACAGACAGCTAAGAGGGGGGTGCGGGTGTCGCGTGTGTGTGCTTGTGCGGTCGGGCAGCCGCCAACGATTCCGTCGCGCGTGTGTGTGCCCCCAAACGGCGGCTTCGACGCCACCAGCCGCATCATTCGCGCAGCGCCGCCTGCGACAGCGTCGGTCGGATCCTTCGAAAATGAGCGCACACATCGCCGCTGATAGGCTGAAAATACCGCGATTGCTCATTGGCTGAAAACGTGCGGACTGCCAACTGCAACATGTGACGTCGGCGACACAGCGCGTTCGGTCGTGATGACGCTTCGAGATGACGAAGCGACGACAGCGGCCTGATGCGTGCACGGTGTCAGCAAATGGCCGTGAGGGCCGAGCATGCAGGATGCCGCTGTTGAATGGGAGGGAACGCAGCGATTGCATTCGCCCGCGAGTGCACTCAATACCAGCCCATTCACATCTGTTGCGCAAGTTGCTGGGTGTCGGGCTCCGTCACGGATCACCAGGTGTCAAAAGGCTGAGGTTGGTTGCCGGGATTGCGCCGTTTACGAGGTCAGGTCATATGCCCGCAGTCTGCAGATGTCGCTTGGATGATCGCACGATTGGTGACTGCCTGAACGGTGACTGCGATGCGTGACGCACACGCGGGACTTGCGTCGTCGTGAGCATGTTCACGCAAGATGTTGACGAAGCATGCGCTTCAGCATGCGTAGCCATGCCGGATTTGTCGCGACTGCCCGACGAGGCAAATACCTGCTTTGTTGCTTGGTCATGACCTGTTGAAAGGACGCGCTGATGCCCGTGCATGTGGATCCAGTTAGAACGTGGATAATCAACCGTTCCATTAAGCCATCTACTTCCGGTGCATTGGACGCACGTCCCAGACACCGCAGCAACGCTAGTACTAGGACCGGTCTTCGCACATGGACATACCAACGTGAACCTCCATGCCTCATCGAAGTTCTCGCCGTTTTCGCCCACGTTGTGCGTTGGTAAACTCACAGAACCCCGCGCCAGTTGAACAAGTCATTTGATGGCCCACTCCACTGCATCAGTCCACCAGTGGATGGTCCAGGTTTTCCTGCCCTGCGGTCTTCGTCGGGAAGGACGCGGGGCCCCTGATCCCCTGATCTCCTTCTGCCCAGCCCAGCCAGCAACGGCAACAGCAGCATCGTTGTGTTGTGGCCAGTGACAAGCCACGTCCACGTTCCATATTCATCCGCGACCTTCAGCCTTTTGCCTCACGGTGGGACAGCTCTGACCCCACCGACGATGACGCGGACTCGGTCGTGCCGATTCGATTCATCAAAATCCCGGTGCATTCGATTCCAGCCACCGCGTGGCTTCAGGTCCACATCGACAGTTGTCTGCCACCGGAGCTCCACACACTCCCACGAACGTGCCCAGACCAGCCGTGGCCATGCTTCCTTCTTCCACCGTCGACGCCATTGCACACGACCACACCGACCTCCAATGAGGAGCCCAGGGGGACGTTGGTCGGATTCTCTCAGCAGCGCCCAGAAACCGGGCACAGTTGCGTCAAAGCTCGTCCGTAATCTCCACAAGCCCCACGGTTGTCGCTGAACCCTTCGTTTTCGAGGGTTCTTGGGATGAGCCTGAAAAAAACCTCAGCTGAGGTGCAACGGCTGTGATTGGTGCAAAATCCGATCCTAGGGAGAAACCGCTTGCGCGTGCAAGGCACACCCTCGTCACCGTCGGTCAGAGTCGAACTGAGCCGCTGGAGCCCACCCCGGATCGACGTCGCGACGCAGTGAGAATCATGACGAGCTACACCACGTGGAAGATCGATGAGGAAGTCAAGCTCCGCATGGAAGATGCCGGCCCAGCCTCGCGTGCCCCAAAGACCGTGCTGCAGGCCTTCCAGGAAACCGTGGACAAGCACGGCGACGCCAACGCGCTCCACGTCAAGCGTAACGGCGAATGGCAGACGCTCACCTTCCGCGAGTACCAGGCGCAGTGCAAGACCTTCGCGAAGAGTTTGCTCCACGTTGGCCTTGAGCGCTTCCAGGGTGTGAGCATCATTGGCTTTAACTCGCCGGAATGGTGCGTGGCGGATCTGGGCGCGATCTTTGCTGGCGGTGTCGCTGCTGGTATTTACACGACCAACAATCCACCAGCTTGCGAATACATTGCCAAGCACTCAGACTCGGCCGTCATTGTGTGCGAGGGGGTCAAGCAGCTCGAGAAGTTCTTGGCCATTGAGAAGAATCTGCCAAAGCTGAAGGCTCTCGTTGTGTACAACGAAGGTGTGCCAGCTGGCGTCAAGAGCGACGTGCCAGTGTACGCTTGGGACGACTTCATGAAGCTCAGTGAAAACGTTGACGATGCTGCTCTCCAGGAACGCATGGACTACCAGAAGCCAGGTCACTGCTGCACGCTCATCTACACTTCGGGTACCACAGGCGACCCAAAGGCTGTCATGTTGTCCCACGACAACATCACGTGGACGATCTGGACCGTCATCCAGATGTTGGAAGAAAACTTCAGTACCTCTGTGAACAACCAGCACCGTTTGGTGTCGTACTTGCCAATGTCGCACGTGGCGGCGCAGCTCATTGACATCCTGCTGCCAATCAGCTCGGCCACGCAGGTGTATTTCGCTCAGCCTGATGCCCTCAAGGGTTCGTTGGGTGTGACGCTCAAGGAAGTGCGCCCAACTCTCTTCTTCGGTGTTCCTCGTGTGTGGGAGAAGATTGCCGAGAAGATGTGGTCGATCGCTGCCCAGACGACTGGCCTCAAGAAGCGCATCGCCGAGTGGGCCAAGGACAAGGGTTTGAAGAAGACGGAGCTTGCCCAGTTCGGCAACTCTGGTGGTGCCCCTTGCGGCTATGGTGTCGCGCACGCTTTGGTGCTCGGCCGCATCAAGGAAGCTCTGGGCTTGGACCAGTGCTTGGCCTGCTTCAGCGGTGCCGCGCCTATCAGCAAGGAAATCATCGACTACTTCGGCTCGCTTGATCTGCCAATCTACGAGTTCTTTGGTCAGAGTGAATGCTGTGGCCCACAGACGTGCTCCATGCGTGGTTTCTGGCGCATTGGCACTTGTGGCCGCACCATCGATGGCTCGCACACCCGTGTTGCCGCTGCCGATGAGCTGGTGTTCAGCGGCCGTAACGTGATGATGGGTTACCTCAAGGGCGAAGGCCAGACCAAGGACACGATCGACGAAGAAGGCTGGTTGCACTCGGGCGATTGCGGTAAGATCGATGATGACCGCTTCATGTCGATCACTGGTCGTATCAAGGAATTGATCATCACGGCCGGTGGCGAAAACATCCCACCAATTCTGATCGAAGACGCCATCAAGGAAGAAATGGGCGCCATCTCGAACGCCATGGTCATGGGCGATCGTCGCAAGTACCTAACGACTTTCCTTACGTTCCGTGTCACGATGGATGCCGAGGGCCACCCAACGGACAAGCTGGACGCTAAGGCTGTGAGCGAACTCCAGGCGGCTGGCAGCGCTGCCACCACGGTCTCGGAAGCTAAGGCTTGTGCCAAGGCCCAGGAGTACTTGAACGCTGGTCTCAAGCGCGCCAACGCCCGCGCCACGTCGCGTGCTCAGAACATTGCCAAGTTCCACGTGCTTGACAAGGACTTCTCGATCGCTGGCGGCGAATTGACGCCAACGCTCAAGCTCCGTCGCAAGATTGTGCTCGAGAAGTACGCCGAAGAAATCGAGAAGCTGTACGCGTAAGCGTGTCGGCATCTGCTCGGCACACTCCCTCTGGCGCACCGCGATCGKGTCGAACGACTCGCGGCGCCTGTGTCACCTCCTGCCCCTGTACGACTTTGATAGTAGACATTTGCAGAGCGTAGCTCAGGTTTCCTTAAGTTAAGCATTTTGGTTGATCTTCTCGTGTGGATTTCGTCCGTTGATCAGCACTGCAAGTTCCATACATGCGGAAAGGCTGATTGGTAATATTGTTATCAATACTAGGATGTATCATACATGAGAGTCTGAAAGCATCGTGGTGTATTGCCCATTAAATGCGTCAAATACAGATTCTTTACATGTAATCTGTTCGTGTGTGAGTAATCATATCACTTCTCGCAGGACCAACGGTACCCCCCGTCGTTTCCACGCTTGGCGCGCGCACCCGAAGTCAAACGAGCAAAAAGGCCGCCGCGACGGTCGCCTCAGGACGCCGTGGACGCCCCGCGCTGGACGGTTGTGGGCATTGGCATTGGCGTTGGCATTGGCGTTGGTATTGCTACTCGCAAGCGAAGTGGTGGCAGCACGTGACCGCCGGCAGCATTGCATAGCCAATGCAGTCGCCGTTCGATGCCACCAGTCCCAGCATGAGCCCTGGCAGTGGCCAGGCGACGTCCAAGATGTTGCTGCGCGAGCAGAACGAAGAGCGCGATCGCCTGTTGACCGAGAATTTCAACATGAAGATGCGCATCAACTACCTGGAAGAGAAGCTCAACCAGCTCAACCAAGGTACGCGAACGAGCGTGGCATCTGTGGGCTGAGCCAGACCAGCGATTGACAGATGTGGTTGCGGCCATGTGGTGTGATGGTCCTGCGCGCAGGCACTCCGTTTGGCACTGAAGACCAAGAGCAAGAGATCTTCCATTTGCGTGCAGCGATTAAAGAGAAGGAAGCGATCCTGCACGACCGCAACGCAGCGCTCGAGCGGGCTGGTCAAGTGCTCGCGGACATGCACCGCCAGCTATTGGAGGCCCGAGCCAAGCTGGCGACGATGAGCGAAACGCAGTTGGACCGCGCAGTCGTGGACGAGCTCAAGCAGGAGCTCAAACGAATGCAGGAGGAGCATGCCAAGTACCGTGAGCGCTGTCGAGACCTCGAGAACGAACTGGTGGCGCAGCAGGACTCAGCAGCGTCCAAGGAAGCCATGATCCAGGACATACAGGATCGGTACGAGCGCGCTAATAAGGAATCTGCCCAACTCAAGCAGGCAGCCACGCAGTTCGAGAGTTTTAAGACGCAGGCAGTGATGGAAATGAAGCGACTGGAGAGCGCAGCGCGACTTCAGGCGCAGGAAGCCGATGGCTGGCGCGAGCGATGCGAAAAGTCAATGCACGAGAAGGATGCGCTGGAAGCTCGTTTCCAGGACCGCATGAAACGTGCTGAAGCCAACTGGATGGAGCAGTTTGATAAAGCGCAGCGGGAATGCGAAAGGTATCGAAGCGAATTGACGAGGGTGATGTCCGATCACGAACGAGAACGCTTTGAGAAGGATCGCGCTGCCATGGAAGCCAGCAGCGCAAAAATGGACCAAACGAAACTCCAGACAGATGTCGAGCGACTGAGTTCAGAATTGGAGCGCGTAGTGGGCGAAGCAGAGGCCTTACGCCTTCAGAACGTCAAACTTACTGCCACCTGCGATCATCAGAACGAAACGATCGAGCAGTTGCGAAATATCGAGCGTGAAGCATTTGAGCTGCGGAAGACTACGACAGAGCAGAGCATAACAAACAATAGTCTACAAGCGAAGCTTCGGAATCTCGAAGAAGAAACGGAGCGATTCCGGAATCAAGCGAAAAGTATGATGTCTCAGAGCATGCGCGTGTCGGACGATCGCTTGTCGAAACTGGAAAAAGAAAAACTGGCTGCAGAGGAAGAAAACCAACGCCTTCGTCACGAAGGGGCACGTCTTCAGAATGATTTAATAGTTCTAGAGCGCAAGTACAGCGCATGCCATGAAGAGTTGATTGAAGAATCAGCACGACTCAAGGAATTCCGAGAGAGGCTTGCGGATTGTGAGAGTACACTCTTCCGCAAGTCTGCAATGGTTGACCAGCTACAGGGGCAGCTGGCCGAAGTAACCAACTCCACACTCTCTGAAACGACACGGTTGCGTCGCGAAGCAGATCAAAGCACCCGAGCAATGGAAGAGATTGACAAACTGAAGGCTAAGCTGAACCACGAGCAGCGACAGTCGAGCGAATTGAAGTTCCAGCTTGATCAGTTGGGCGGTGAGAAAGCTGCAGTGGAAGAAGAGCTTGCACAGGGCAAATCGGAGCTGTTGCAAATGATGGGTGGCCTAGATTTACGTGCACTGGGCAGCGACGCAGTGTCGCGGTCAATCACACGACTAGTACGCGAAGCCATCAACGAATTGAAAATGTACGGATGCGATAAGGTTGTCTTGCTGCTGAATGATGACTCACGTGGTTGTTTATCCATATTTCAGGAAGCTGCAGGCGCACACCACAGAGCTGGAGACTCAGTGGCAGCAGCAAGTTTCATTGCTAGAGGCTCAAATAACTCGTCTCGAAACGCGACTGCATGCGTGCCAAAGTGAACTGGGCGGATTAAAGCTAGCGTCAGGGCGCTCACAGCAATCTATTCAGGTGGGTGAATGAATACCGCGCAAGTGCATCTGCCATTTGCTGACCATATCTTTGTCTTCCAGGAGATTGAGCGCAATTGGTCAATCAGATACGAAAAGATGCGGATGCAGTTGGATAACGACCTCCGTGTTGCTGAACAAGCACTACGAGATGAACGAACCAAGTCTGCGAAAGCAGAGTCAAAGTTGACTCAAGCAATGATCGAGCTCGAAGCGCTGACCCACGCCAAAAACGTAAGAATACTGTCTTGCTATATTACATAGGATAGAAAAGATTCACCGTTGACGTGACAATGTTCTGCGTAGGGATCGATGGCGGAATTGGAAAAAGATTATCGAGAGGTGCAGGAAAGCAATAGGTTGCTATTCAGCGAAATCCAGGAGCGGCGTCGATCTGCAGAAAAAGCGAGAAAGCAATACATGAAAGCGGTGGCGGAGAACAAAGACCTCATTGCAGCAGTGGACTACTACCGAAGCCTGATCGTTGACCAAGAAAAGGAAATCGACTATTACAAAGGCTGCATGAACAAGTACACCGAGAAGCTTGGCAAGCGAAACTCGTTGGCTGAAGTGAAGCAAAAGATGTTGGAGCAAGTGGAGCAGACGCAATACATGATCAACGCAACGTACAAGAGATGGAAGGAAAGTCCATTTGGATCTTCAATGAACGGCTCTGCGTCCAACGTAGATGCCTCCATGATTGTGCAGCTGGACGAGTACATCGGGAAGATGGAGGTGCTTACCGACCAGTGGAAGGAACTCGTGCACCAGTGCCAGGAACTGCATGCACGGTACAGCGAAGCGTGGGCCGCATCGGCACACACCACGAACGGTCGCGAGCGACCAGGATGGGCGGATCTCGTAGAACGCAAGTGCGATCGACTTATCGCGGACGCCAAACAGCAGTCGGAAGTTCTGCGCGGCGTGACGGAGGACGTTCTGCACTTATTGACGGAAGAACGGTCGCGTGTTCGGCGGAAGCAGCAGCACCAACAGCAATCGGACAAAGACAACCGAGTTGCTCGCCATCCATCGTCTTCGCGGTCATCCTTCGACAACATCAAAGCGCTCAACCGTGACACCTATCGCACGATGCCGGACGAGTCTTTCCCTTTGCATCGCATTGGAGAGGAACTGAAAGAGATCGAACGGCGGATGAAGGCGTCCCAACAGGAGTAATATTTTATTATATGAACGATCGAACAACCACAACATGCTCAGATGGTTCGCATCCATTGGTGCCCTCACAGCCACAGCCAACCCAGCGCAGCTTCGCGTGTGTTGTGCAGAGGGTTGTCAGTGGGAACTGACTCAACTCGACGGCATATCTCCGCAACAACACCCAAAATGCAGCAAATATATTACCTAAATTAGCGTATTATGGGTTGTTTCGCGATCTTTGCACCCGATCCGTACTTTACCGCATCCTTCCGGTATCTCTCCAACACCCCAGTCATCCAAGCAGCGCTGGTTGGCTGGCTGGCGTTGAAGTGTCCTTATAAATCCTTCGGTCGACGGTACGCGCGTGCTTGTCAAGCCATTGCAGCCATGGCGTTTGTCGGGCAGTTCGTGCGTTCAGTGCCATTGCCATTGCCATTGCGCACCGGTCTCGCTCGCTCGCTCTCTGTTGTCACCATGGCCTCGTCCGCCCCTGCTGCTGCTTCTACCGCCACTGCGGCGCCACAGCTCGCTCCAATGGAGCGCTCGTTCTGGTTCAAGGAGAACCTGACCGAGGACTTGTACCTGGCCACGACGCTCAAGAAGGTGACGTTCGAGGCGCAGTCAGCGTTCCAGACGATGCAGATCATCGAGACGCACTCGTTCGGCAAGACGCTTGTGCTGGACGGCAAGACGCAGTCGGCCAAGACTGACGAAGCCGTGTACCACGAGACGCTTGTGCATCCAGCGCTCATGGCGCACCCAAACCCAAAGACCGTGTACATCGGCGGCGGCGGCGAATTCGCCACGGCGCGTGAAGTGCTGCGCCACAAGTCGGTCGAGAAAGTCGTGATGGTCGACATCGACGAGATGGTGTGCAACATGTGCCGCAAGGAGATGCCTGAGTGGGCCGATGGCGCCTTCGAAGACCCACGCCTCGAAGTGCACTACACGGACGCGCACGCGTTCCTCAAGCAGTACGACGGCACGTTCGACGTCATCATCATGGACATTGCCGACCCAATCGAGGCCGGTCCAGGCTACGTGCTGTACACCGAAGAGTTCTACAAGTACGCCGTGACCAAGCTCAACAAGGGCGGCATGTTCGTCACGCAGTCGGGCCCTGGTGCCATGTACAACTGGGACGAGTGCTTCTCGGCCATCCACCGTACGCTCAAGACCAGCTTCAACGCCGTGTTGCCATATACCGTCGACATCCCATCGTTCGGCTGCATGTGGGCGTTCAACTTGGCCGTCAACACGGAGGACCCAGAGGCGTTCAAGAACGCGCTGTTGCAACGCAGCATCGCCGACACGAACGCCATCGTCGAGTCGCGCCTGACGTCCAAGCTCAAGTTCTACGACGGCATCAGCCACTTGGGCCTCTTCGGCGTGCCAAAGCCAATCCGCGACGCCTTGGACGCCGAGACGCGCATCATCACGGTCGACAACCCAGTGTTCATGTACTAATTAGACCACGACGCACCCAGCCCCGCAGTGTAGGAACCCACATGCCTTCTTCCATTTCTCTTCAGTACATTATGTAATTGGCGCGTCCGCTGTCACCACTGCATTGCATTCGGTCTCTTCCCGTGGCGATCTCGTCTGTGACGCGTGAGCGACGTGTCCGTTGACTCGTTGATTGTGGTAACGCAATGATCGATCGCAGCCATTTTGAAACAGCAGCAGCAAAGACGGCAACAGCGAGAACGGCAGTCGATGGCCATCAGCGCAAGCGATGACCGCATGACTTTGCTGGTGGAAATTAGACATCGGTGGTGGCGTGAAAGCTCTCGACATAGTCGAACGGGTACACTCCAACTACGTGAGCGGCGCAGGTCACCACACTGCTATCTGAAGGCGATTCGCGCTCACAGTACGGCGTACCATACATCTGGAGCTGGCCGCTCAAGTGTTCGCTGGTGGCCCAAGCAGGCACGCTATCGACGTTGGTTCTTTGAGCTCCGAGGATAGCGAAAGACACGGCATTGGCCATTGTCTCGGGCAGTTCATGGAACGGATTTCTGTCGAGATTCAGACTCGCCATCGACACGGGCGTTTGGCTGATGATCGAGACATTGGAGATATTGTTGCCGGTCAGCGATAACCAATACAGATCCATCTGCAGCAGTGTTGATGGAATTTCTTGGAGTTGAGAGAACTCGAGATACAACACCTCCATCGATGGCCACGCTTCGTGCAGGTTGGGTGGCAGCGTTGTTAGGTTGGTGTGCGTGAATTCGATGTCGGTCAGGGTTTGTGGCAGTGGTGCATCCACGAGTGCTTGTGGGAACGTGGAGAAGTTAACGAGGACGAACTCCACATAGGCCACTTGTGACTGGGTCGTGACGTCAAACGCCGCATTAACGTCCCACGACACAAGTGTCGAGTGGTGGATTCCGATTCCCTGCAAATTGGGAAAGTTACGAATGGCACGCGGCACTCGTAGTGCTGGACAATGGAAGAATAACAACACAAGGAGCGACTCGTGATTGAGGCCGACAAAATCATCGTCGGAACCCGATCCATCCTGACGGTTTCCGCAGTCGATGTGGAACACCGCGCATGGGTAGCTTGACGAACCCCAAGGATAAAGAGACTTCTTACAACCTTGGATTTCCACATCCCACCCTCGTAAACGAGCATGCAGGTGCATCATTGTGACGACAACGCCACAAACAACCATGAGGCTGTGAACGAACAACGCGATTCGGTGGTGCCGCACCGGCAGTGGTAGATGCTGTTGCAGTATTGGATGCCTCGCGTTGCTTCGATGTTCAGATCGTATTCGCCGTTGCACGACACAATCGGACAGCTGAATGGTACTGGAGTAGATGCTCCAGTGGGGCAGCACTTTGCACACAAAGTCAAAGATTGAGGTGGGTGCTACCATCCTGCCCTCTAACAACAGGGAAACAAACGCGAGGTCGTTGTACGACGTTTCGATGCGAAAACCATGTGATTGGGGATCATATTCTGGACAATAGCGTAGAAAGATGATGGCTGGGAACACCATGCAACTCACAATCTGGAGAGCAGCGTTCAATGCCAGCATGACCGCTTTTTCATGGCTATCCTCACGATTGAGGGCGCTGTAACGATGCGCGTACCATGTCGCGACCAGAGGCGTCGACCAGCAATTGAGTACCATCGCTCCCACAAACAAATCCACGAGCCACGGACGTATCACCAATGTACTCGCTCGGTAGGCCTGTGACGTCTGCAGCACGATCTCCACGATTTCGCGGGTAAGGAAGTAGGCGTGAAAGTGGGGGCTGCGGATGCTGATCAAATCGGTGGTCAGCAGCTTCCATAGCCGCGGCCTCGTTTTGCGAAAGTCGACAACGCGAGTTTTGCCCATACGAAGCTTGCTGCTGGGCGCAGTGGTTGGCGCAATGACCGATACTTTTGCGCTTCTTGTCCTGAAATGGAGTGCGTGCCAACACGAAGTGGGAGCCCGAACTTGAACTTGCGTCAATCGAAACACAAATTGGCGTGCGTAAATGGACGCATATGCCATCCGAAGTAGCGATAGCCCGTGCAATAACGCTAACAGCATCATCACAGCACCGTAGGCAACGAAATGGCGATTCTCTGGCTGCACAAACAAGCCGGCGACGTATTCGAGATCCGGTGAATCCATTAGCCAGAAAAGAAATGAATGCCCTGCCAGGTACAGCGCGCAGCACGCATGCAGGCACCAGAGCATCCACCATGCGGCTACATAATGTGATAGCTCCACTGTGTACGCCATCCGCGAAGCTAGAGCATCAAAACAGCACGCTGGTCGTCACGTTCAAGGGCCCAGGCCAATTCTTCAACCTGGCCAACAAGGCTCTGTTTGCGACGCAGTTGCGTCGTTTTGGCACGCCGTTTGGCGTCGTTCCAAACAGTTACCGTCGCCGATGGAAAGGAAGGTGGACACGCAATCGCACCTCTCAATGAAGTGAGTGTTCTGTGTTAAACCTCCGCCACAGTTGCTCACGACTCGAGTGACAGACTTGTTAGCGTGGACCACAGTAGTAAAGGCAATGTCCTTATTCAAAGTGTGCGGTCCAGATTGATCCTAGCAGTTAGGCCCCGGCAATTATTGTTGCGGTTATTACACAAGTTGTTGGGCCCCGGCAAGCTGGGGCCGCCAAAGGTTTTACCGTTATTGTTACCGTTATGTGCCTGCCATAGTGATTTGTGCTTCTATAGTCTTGTCGATTTTGCATTTGTTCTATGTGTTGTGCCTACCCTACTGTGTAATGTGTGAGCCTATCCTACTGTTATATATGTGTGTGTCTATGTGGTGTTGTGCGTCTCTAATCCATGAGACACACAGCCACAAAGCAATACAAAATGGGCGCACAGCGAGTTGGAGGCGTAAGTTGTATAGACAAGTACGCCTCAGTTGATCTATATGCAGATACAAACGCTCACTGCACGTCCGCTCTTTTCCTCAGTACTTGTGTGCTGAGTATACGGAGCTTCGGCGAGGGCCACAATGCACGCAAAGATCCTCAATGTCCAGGGCCGATCAGGCGCAATCTAGATCAAATCCACCACCACGGCCACAAATCTCCGTCGTGGGGCGCAAATCCAATTACAAATCAACCACCACGGCCAAAAATCTCCGTGGTGGGACACCGTACAACGATGTTGGGGCTGTTGAGCAACAGAATCTCGCTTGCACCGATTGTCAGCAGCGAAGCTGCGCGTTCCCTATCGTTTGAACACGCAAATATGCAGGCACTCGCACACCACACTCTTAGGCAGGCACTCGCACACCACACTTACTCGCTGACGCTGTCACGCAATCACGTCCTCGCAGGTGCGCSTTGTTCGCACCCCGCCTGAGCCACTCGCTCAATACTACAAAGGGCAAACACAACGCCACTTGTGTAGAAGAGGGAAAGATCTGTACTGAGCATTAATCCCTGCTATCGGGTAGGGTATCCCTTGGGCTCTCCAACGCCACCGGTCGCACCATCGGGTGGTGTCTGTGGGCTGCGATCTTTATGGAAAGATCGCTTTTGCAATCTAACCTTTGTCACAAATATCTCAACCCCTGCGACAGTACCTGCGAACCTAAGCGGGAGGCCATGGGTTCAAGGTCGCAGAAAAGAACAAGATACACTCCTATCCCTACCGGTATAGTAATATATCCTAACAGTGTCCCTGGGACCATATCTGCAATATCTCAATAGTATCGTGATCATCTAGCGAGATTTCGCCAAATCTGGGACTCAGCGATCACTGGCGAGACGTGCGCCACACGCGGCTGACATCGCCGCTCAATCTCACAACAAAACCCGACCGCGACACCACATCTACCCTACTATGATGTGTGTGTGTTCCTCTTGTACTGTTATGTGCGTGTGTGCCTACCCTACTGTTCTGTGTGTGTGCCTACCCGACTGTTGTGTGTGTGTGCCTACCGTACTGTGATGTCCTTACCCTACTGGGATGTGCCTACCCCATTGTTGTATGATGTGCCTACCCTACGGTAATGTGCCCGCCCTACTGTTCTGTGTCATGTGCCTACCCTACTGTGTGTGTTCCTACCCTACTGTTCTGTGTGATGTGCCTACCCTACGGTGATGTGCCTACCCTACTCTGTGATGTGCCTACCCTACTGTGATGTGCCTACCCTACTGTGTGTTTGCCTACTCTAGTGTTGTGTGTGTGCCTTCCGTACTGTGATGTCCTTACCCTCCTGTGATGTGCCTACTTTACTGGGATGTGCCTACCCTTCTGTTCTGTGTGATGTGCCTACCCTACTATTCTGTACGTGTGCCTACCCTACTGGGATGTACCCACCCTACTTTTCTGTGTGATGTGCCTACCCTACTGTGATGTGCCTACCCTACTGTGATGTGCCTACCCTACTGTGATGTGCCTACCCTACTGTGTGTTTGCCTACCCTTCCGTTCTGTGTGATGTGCCTACCCTATTGTTGTGTGTGCCAATCCTGCTTCTGTATGATTATACTATTGGTGTCTGCGAAGGTAACCCTTTCAGTCGCTCAGATAGAACGTCAAACGTGTATTGAACAAAAGCGCTATGTAGACTACGCGCTCCGTGTCGGCAGTGACATCCTTACTGAGCGCAACACCAACCTTGTCGTTGTGTTTGTTTGCTGATCGAAAGAGCTTCCACGCACATGTGCCCGTTAACCCTTCGTTTTCTGCCAGTGCATCGATAGATTGGTACGTATGCGATGGTTGCGTGTCACGGGGTGATAGCCCGTGTTCTTCAAGAACCTGGATTTTAGCAGGATCCAGCCGGCTGACAGGATCGTGCCTACTGTCTCGATCTACAGCAAGACTGTTGAGAACGCCTCAATGTCTGCCGCGCGTCACTTACACTCAAACCGGCTCGAACACACGTGTTGAGGGTCAACCATAGCACCTCGAGCTCTTCCATTGAGTTTTATTGCTTCGAGGCACACGTGAATGATGTCTCCATCCCATTCCGACCACGAAATGATCGGTCGGTATCTATAGGTGCATCAGTGATTGATCGATCGCTCAAAGTGCAGAAAGATAGGCCATCGCAGTTGAATCCTACTTGATCCAAACCGTTTGATGATTAAATTCTGGAAGGTCCGATAGCTTGTAAAGACTCCACGTTGACGCTACGTAGCGTTCTCATTGCAACATAATAGCGTGTACCACTGGCGGCAACAACTCACGGCTGTGATGGCTTACGTTTTCATTGGAATCACGCTGATTTAATTCACGAACTACCAACTCGGTCTGCCGCGATATGTCGAACGGCCGTAGTGTTGGCAGGTGCTGGGTTGGCTGCCAGCATCCTCGGCCGGCTATGTGGTCTGCACTTGCAATATGATTCAATTCACCGGTCTAATAGGCACTCCGTATTGCTAGTATGTCTGCTCGGATGCCAAATAGATAACCTACACCTTGTTCTGTCGTATGGTGTAGGCAACGCTACAGCGATGTGGATCGTAGCCGAAACAATGAAGGATAGAGTCAGTTCTTTGGCAACATCATGTGGGTATCCCTGGCTGATACTCACAGACATCACTTGATCACGACAGGCGACTCCATTTCAACACATCACGTGGTCAGTACTAAACAGGTAGTACGTTGGTCAGCTAGTCGCATTGATCGGCTCACATATTCGGTACGAAGCGTTTCATTTGCTGGCCGGGTTTGACTTGGCCAGGACGTGCTCTTGGCCTAAGACAGTGTGTATTCCGTCGTGAGAATTGACGACATATGGTAACTGTAGCGTGCGGCTACATGTTAGTAGAAGACCGTAATAGAAATCGGCGGATGAGCTAAAGCCATGCAACTACACTTGACGTCATTGCCAAACGTTTTTGCTTTGTCGTAGCGCTGAGCTTCTGGGAAATGCGGTTGAGTGTGGATTCTCCAATCGCAAACCTACCTCACATTGGCTTGACGCATTCTCAATCATCGCTTTGGGCGCTTGGGTAACGAAACGTTGGATATATGACATTATATGTCACTACCATTCGAAATACTGTTTTGATATATTGAGTTTTCTGGAGAGCTTCCATTGAATATTTCCAATCCATTGCGCCCCTGTTTGCATTTGGCGGAGAATATGAACACTGAAAGCCCATCAGACTCTGTATATATGTCATACACATGCATATGCAAGCACACAACACGCAACATGCATCAGACTCTGTATATATGTCATACACATGCATATNCACATGCATATGCAAGCACACAACACGCAACATGCATCAGACTCTGTATATATGTCATACACATGCATATGCAAGCACACAACACGCAACATGCACCGAGGCCCTCGCAACACGCAGCGCACCTCGCGCACACGACCTCTCTTTCGGCGCGGTCTTGCCGTCTGCCTGCGCGCGCACTTGAAACGGCCAGCAGTGATTTCTGAAAGAACCATCATTGTCAATGTATTGTTCGCACCTAACCGAGTTGCAGTGCGTTGCGTGGATTTCGACCAATCACAACATTTACAAAGCGCGCCAATCAGATGACGCAAAATGCGAAACGAAATAAATTTTGGCCAATGGGCGAGAGGCCGTTTTGGCCAATGAGCGCGCCGAATGCGCAGATTTGGCCAATGGTATGGCCGGATTCAGCGCGACTTTCGACCAATGGCGATTTTTCCGTCTCGGGCCGATCTGGCCAATGGGCGGGCCGGATTTGCGTTACGCTCTTGTATTGGGGTGGTATCGAGGAGGGGGGTCGGCAAGCGTCTGGAGCCCGGCGGTGCATAGTGGGCGTGGGGCCGCCAGAGGGCCACCGTTGGGGGCAGCCTCACGGCTTGTCAGAAGTGCCCCCGCTCAACTAAAACTATTTTAGATACCTACCGCTACAGTTGATGTGTGTGCCTACCCTATTGGTGTGTGTGCCTACTCTACTGTTTTGTGTGTGTGGGTACCCTACTGTTATGTGTGTGTGCCTACTCACTGTGGTAGGCCTACCCTACTGTTATGTGTGTGTGTGTGCCTACCCTACTGTTATGTGCGTATCCTTCTGTAAAGCTTGTCAACTCTGCTGCTGTACGATTATACTATTGGTGTGTCCTATTTTGAAAAGTAGCACATATGCAAATACGAACGTGTATTCAGTTGTAACGCTCTGAGTAATCTATGTTCTTCGTGTAAGCGTTGCCATCCTCGCAGAGCTCGACAGCAACCTTGACTTTGTGTTTTACTGATGATCGAGAGAATCCCACGTATATCTGCCCATCCGAGAACACTTGTTGAGGAAGGTAGATCCCGAGGCGGCGTCGTGTTCAGGGACCGTGATAGCAGTGATGCCAAACGGATTGTTGCCCCAGTCACGAGTTGGCTCGCTTTTCAGTTGACCAAGCTCATGTGCCAGCTTGAGGATATCTATCAGCTGGCCGTACTTGTCAAACAGACCACTACTGCTGTTGTTGTCGTTGTTATTGCCATTGTTGCCGTCGTTGTGGCCATGGTTGTTGCCGTTGTTCTGACCGTTGTTGTTGTTGCGATCCTGGTGGGGTTAATACTTCCGAGGTTGGTTGAATGGACGCTTGCCACGATTATCGTATGGCTGGAAGCGTTGGTGCGGTTAGCCGTATGGCTTCTTCGCATGGTAAGGCGGCTGTGCTGGATAGACAACCAACGAGAAGTTGGCAGGCAGCACTGTCCCTTCCTTCACCTCACCATTGTGAAGATCCCTTTGCAAGTCGCATTGGGTGATTGGTGTAACCACAGTACTCACACTGGGCCTTCTGAGGCTTTTCTTCCCAGGTTCCTTAGCATTGGTGTCAGCTTTCAAAGCTGTTTCACCGCTGGTTTCGGGGCTCTCGGGTGACCCTCGGTGTAATGCATACCGGGCGTTTGCGAAGCCATCCCGAGCTTTGGCTTGAATGTTGTGCTTGAGCTCTTCGTACGGAACGTACTTTCGAGCAGCCAAATCCGAAGGTCGTCCTTCCACGACTTAGGCATCGTGTGGAACAGCTACAACGACTTCTGGTTGTCGCTCATGACGGAGCTTGTCGCTTCATCAACAGCTTGCATGGCCTTCTCAAGCTCGAGGAAGAGGAGCGTTACGTCGGATCCTTCTTCGTACTTCAAGTCCATGAGATGCAGCTGGGTGTAGTAGGAGTCTCCGTGTGCTTCAGCTCCTTCATTTGTCGCAGAGCGTCTTTAAGATGTCGTAGCACGTGTGCTTGTGCATGACAAGCATGAAATGCGTTCGGTCGAGCGTCTTCATGAGGAAAGCCTTCGCCTTGGCTTCCATGAGCTTGACCACGCGCGAGCTCAGCTTGCGGCGCTTCACGCGCTCCTCTCGCAGCTCGTCTTGCTCTTCGCGCTTTCTGTCGGCGAACGACACGATCTTGGGTGGCGAGGCATCCTTCATCTCCGTGTCGCCATCCTCATCGGCGGACTCGTTGCCCGAGAAGCTGCCGGAACCGTCGCTTTTGGCCTGGCTTGTCGTCGGTGTCGGCGGAGGCGTTCTCTCAACGACTCGGATTGAGGTCGTCGTTCATCGAAGGTGTCGTCTTCGGGGGCTTCGTCATCTTCGTTGTCCGTCAGCGTGCCGTCCCCGTTATTGACGGTAACGACCTTGAGCAGGTCTTTCCCGTTGAGGGCCGTCTTGACACTTGTCTTCCACACGTCGAAGTCGGTGGCGCTGAAGTGCACGAGAAAGTCGGAGGTGCTTGTTGGGCTCATAACCTGTGAAAGATACGACGAAAGAGCTGAAGATGCGGAAGACGACGAAGGCGTAGGAGTAGGTAAAAGAGGGAGTGAATTTAGAGATCGTTTAAGGGAGAGACCTGGACAAGGTCTGATAATATAAGCGTTTGTATGTGGTAGTTGTTTAAGATGTACGAGGGAATTCAACGAGTGGTTGAACAAGTTCATCGAGACAACTCAGTTTACCTCAGACACCAAATACATGTTATACTGCAGATAATATCTATCAGCCAAGAAAGAAAGAAACCGCGAGAACAACGAATACTCGCGCAACCACCCGCGCAAGAGTAAGAATGAGGGGAACGACAAGCGAGAATGAACTGACAAGTTCTGCCGCTTTTGCAACGATCAAGGTTCGTCGGCGGCCCGCAACCACAACAGCCGCGACTGTCGTCGCCCTGATAACCCCGAAATGGTCAAGGGCAACACCCTAAGACAAGTGGCAAGAAAAATGATGACAAGGCAAGAATCGCCAGTCTGGAAGCAGAGCTGGCCAAACTGAAGAAGCGAACCAAGGGTGCGACACACAGTGCACTATTGGAACGCAAAAGTGACGACGACAGCTGGGACGAGGAAAGCGCTACCATGGAACGCTCGTCCCAGGGACACGAGGTGCCTCGCGTCCGCTTGCTGGTAGGTGTCGAGCTAAGCTGCGGAAGAAAGGTGCAAGGGCTCCTTGACTCGGGATGCACCAAGTCGGCCATTCAAGCCAAATGTGTTCCCGACGGACAACTCGACAAGACCGAGCGCACCAAGTACACGAACGCAGACGGAAAAACCTGGCGATCGGAGGGAAAGAGCGCGCTTGCATTCAAGCTGGTGGACTTCTCAGCCAGTCGAACCTGCAGCCAAGTGTTCAACGTCGTACATAATCTGCTGCACCCGATTGTTTTCGGATTGGACTTCATGATCGCCCAAAGAATGGTACTGAATTTCAAGAACCTCACGGTCGACTGGGAAGGCATCACGATGGCTATGCAAGCCGAGGCGTCGATGGCATCAACGAAAGTGATTCATGATGCAAAATATACGAGCCCGGACTTTGACGCCATGGTGCTAGACCACCTCAATATCGATCAACGACGCGAGTTACGAAAGCTGCTCGAAGAATTGAGCCAGGCTTTCGAAGGAGTGATTGGCAACCTGGCGCTTGAGTCATATGAGATACCTCTGAAACCAGACGCGAAGCGTGTAGCCCAGCGGGCGTATCCGATCCCGCACATTCACTTCACAGCAGCAACGAAAAAGGAGGTGCAACGGCTCGTGGATGTCGGCGTGCTGGAACCATGCACGGACTCGCCGTGGGCCTCGCCAGCGTTTATCATACCAAAGAAGGATCAGACCGTGGGACTCATCTCCGACTTCCGCAAACTGAACAAGATGATCATACGGTGCCCGTACCCACTGCCAAAGATTCCGGACATGACCTGAACCATGAAGATGGCGAAGTATCGCACCGCGTTCGATCTGATCATGGGCTTTTACGCTCGCATCTTGGCACTACTCAGTCGCAACTGCACGGCTATTGTACTCCCTTTTGGAAAGTGGCGATACAAACGACTACCAATGGACCTGGTGTGCGCACCCGACGAGTTCCAAGCCGCGATGCACTTCCTCTTTGGAGACCTGGAGTTCGTGTTTGTGTATCTCGACGACCTGTTGGTGGTGTCAGATACGTGGGAGGACCACATGCGCCACCTGCGCGTGGTGCTCCAGCGCATGATCGATGGTGGCGTCATTGCGCACAGCACAAAGTCCAAGTTCTGCGCGCATGAAGTGGAGTACTTGGGTTTTACCTTGACACAAGACGGTATTTGTCCCCAAAGCAGCAAGGTGGACGCCATCCTTAGACTCAAGGTGCCGAACAAAAGCAGCTTCGGCAATTCGTGGGAATGGTTAACTACTATAGAGACCTATGGCCTCGCCGAGCACATTTGATGGCACCACTTACCGCGCTGACATCGGAGAAAACCCCATTCGCCTGGACCAAGGAAGCCAACAATGCCTTCGAACGTGTGAAGGCTACCATGCTCGCGTACCCGGATTTCGACAAGCCCTTCGACGTTCACACAGACGCCTCAGGGTATCAAATGGGTGCTGTCTTGTCACAAAGCAGCAAGCCCATCGCGTTTTGGAGCCGCAAGCTCAACGACGCACAGAGACACTACCCGGCGAACAAGGCAGAGCTTCTTGTCATTAAGGAGTTCTTGCGCGAGTTCAGGAACGTCCTGTGGGGGTCGCCAACTCACAATCTACACTGATCACCTCAACTTCACGTACGAAACATTCTCCGACCCGCTACAGCTTCGATGGCGACTCGAGATCGAGGAATTTGGTCCGACGCTCGTCCATATCGCAGGAACGGAGAACGTTGTCGCGGACGCCATGAGTCGACTGCCCACTGACTCACCTTGTGTGGCCACCATGGCCAGCTTGGTCAGCACGGAAACCTTGTTCAACCTTGACCTCCAGACCATCGCACGTGCCCAGAATGTTGACAACTCAGTGTCCAACCAACACACGCTTGAGATCAGCGGAACGGTGGTAAAGACGGATGCTAAAGGCCGAATCCTGGCTCCGGCGCAACTCCAAGACGCTATCATCCGTACGTACCATGAGTGGCAGATACACCCAGGCGCTGTGGTTCTGGCGGCCACCCTCCGAGAAACGTTTGCATGGCCAGGCACGGACGCAGCTGTCCGTGCTTTCACGAGATCGTGCGCGACCTGCCACACAAGAAGACAACCAACGTCAAGAAGTACGGCAAGCTCCCGTACAAGACCAAGGAAACACGACCATGGTTTGAAATCGCGGTGGACTGCATCGGGCCGTTTGGGCCGCATGGTTTTCGCGCGATCACGGTCCTCGACACATGTACTCGTTTGCTAGAAATGGCCCCGATCGCGGCGACCACGAGCCTCGAGCGCGCCAGAGTGGTGGACCAGCTTTGGTTCAGCCGATACCCTCGCCCAGCACAATGCGTGTTTGACCAAGGCTCGGAGTTCAAGAAAGAGTTCCTTGAGCTCCTGCACAGCTATGGCGTTCACGCCAAACCCATCACGTCAAAGAGCCCTGCTGCCAACGCCATCGTGGAGCGCATCCACTTGGTCATTGGCGACAAGATGCGTACCAGCCAGATCAACTCTGCCGACGAATGGACGGAGTTCTGCGCCAACGTGGTTTTTGCCACGCGAGCATCCTTCCACACCACGATGCAAGCCACACCAGGAGAGATGTCGTTTGGCCGGCAAATGCTCTTCAATCTTGACCACCTCACCGATTGGGCAGCAGCCCATCAGCATAACATCCGCCGCATCCAACTGGATATCGCACGCGAGAACGCCGACCGCATTCACCATGAATATTCTCCCGGCGACAAGGTCCGCATCCACTTCGCCAACGACAAGCCCCGCATCTATCGGCCCCTTTGAAGTCATCGCTGTTCGCCCGAATGGAACAGTCGTTATCGACCGTGGGCGCTTCGCCGAGACCATTAGCACTCGACGTATCATCCCCGCTCACAAAGACCATGGGGGGGGGGGGGGGAATGTCGTGGCGGCCAGCTTCCGACTTCTACTGCAACGAGAGGCGATCGACGTCGGCGCCACACACACACTGCCAGCCGACGAAGCTGTGTGGCCAGATACATCCTGCCCACGTACGGATGTCGAACACCTGTACATATGCACCTGCGTGTAAAGAGCGCGCGCGACAGGATGTAGCTCAGAGTAGGGAACCTAAGCCAGCGTGCAAATAAGCAATATTCATTTTCCACACAGCCAAGTGAAGACACACGGCAGTGTCGTTGTTGCTGGTTGTCGTTTGGTTGTTTGTTTGTTTGGTTGTTTGTGTCCATCAGATAAGCCACATGCGTATGGCAACATCAACAACACGGATCGTATGCGGAC
>NSDO01000174.1:150410-163217 GCA_002286825.1 Lagenidium giganteum | reverse complement strand
ATCAACCCGAGCATGGTTTGCAAGCTAAAGAAGAGTATCTACGGACTTCGTCAAGCCGCAGCGGTGTGGTACAAGACAATTCGCGAAGTGTTGATGTCGATCGGGTTCACATCATGTCTGTCGGATTCATGCATGTTCGTCAAGCGCGGTGACAAGCCAGTGTATTTGGTCCTCTACGTGGATGACCTACTCGYCGGCTGTGTGGATGATGCAGATGCGGAATTGGTCAAGACTAAGCTTGCAGAGAAGTTCACCATCAAGGAGCTTGGTGACGCAAAGTATGTGCTGGGAATCCAAGTCRACTACGATCTGCATAATGGGGTGTTGCGGATGTTTCAGTCACAGTTCATTGCCMAATTATTGGAGAAGTTCGGTCAAGTCAATGCTAATGCAGTTCGCAACCCGTTCCCAGCCAACTCGCTTGCCCACGCCGACAGCCCACGAATTGACGCGAAGCGCTACCGAGAACCCATCGGTCTCTGCTATATGTGGCCAACGCAACTAGACCAGATATCTGCGTGGCGGTGAACACTCTGTCGCAGTTCCTCGAGTTGTTGGCGATCAAGTTCGCGCTGTTGAAGTTCAGGGTACACCTGCTTGGCGAGCAACCCTTTGTGGTCTACACAGACCRCGCTTCACTGCGCACGGCGATCAAATCGCCTCACTTGTCGCCGCGCATGGCGCGTTGGTTGTCATTCTTTGCAGAATACAACTTCACCGTCGAGTACAAGCCCGGCAAAGCCAACGTACTCGCGGATGCGCTGTCGCGAAGGCCGGACAGGGAAGCGCCGTCGCCTAGCGACCGCCCTGTCCTCGAAGTCGCAGTGCAGTGTGCACCCGCATCGCGCCCTTGTGATGATCACATTGAGCTGGCTCGGGTGACGGTGAGTCACGTCAGTTCATCTCTGAAAGAGGAGATCATCGATGCGTATGCGCGAGACTTAACGTGCCTTGCACTGTTGCAGTACTTCACTGGCCAAATGAAGAGGCTTCCTCCCAGCTTGACAGCGAAGCGGTCGCGTTTTTCAGACGCTGAGGGGTTGCTCTGGTTCTGCATCAGCGACGCTGATTACCCCCGCGCTGTCGTTCCGAACGACGACGCGCTGCGTCAACGCATCATGCATGAGCACCACGATGTGGCCTATGCAGGCCACTTTGGCCGAGAGAAAACGTTTCTCGCTGTGGCGGCGCACTTTTGGTGGCCTCACATGTATCGGTGGATCGACACCTACGTGAAGACCTGTCAACGTGTGAAGCCAGCGCCAAGCGCTCAAGCTCCGCTCCCGCCTTTGCCTGTGCCACAGGAGTGCTGGGAGTCGGTGAGCTTGGACTTCATCTTCGGGTATCCCTTGGATACACAAGGCCGTTCCGGCATTTTGGTCTTTCTGGACAGGCTGAGCAAGATGGTGCATCTTGTGTCGGTCAAGGCTAGTGTCACTGGCCGTGAGTGTGCGATCATGTTCCTGGAACACGTGTTCAGGCTGCATGGCATGCCTACGACCCTGGTCAGCGACCGCGATCCGCGGTTTCTTGCTGCGTTTTGGCGAGGACTGTTTGATGGGCTTGGCACACAACTCGCCAAGAGCACTGCTGCTCACCCGCAGTCGGACGGTCAAACCGAACGCGCGAATCGCGTTGTCGAAGATGTACTTCGGGCGCATTGCGCCGAGTACCCGCGCTCCTGGAGCGCGATGTTACCCATGGTCGAGTTCGCTATTAACAATAGCGTCCATGCGTCGCATGGCGAGACCCCCTTCTTCGCGAATAATGACGCCGTGCGTGAAGTCCCGCTGGAAGATGCCATGATTACGGGGATGAAGCTGTTCAACGTGCTACGGGCGATTACCGAAGAACAGCATGACGCGGGGCGTCGACGACATCCCCGACCTGCCCAACGCGAGCGGCTGGTCCCGACGCCTACGAGTACATTCCCGGCTAACGTGACCCTAACGCCGTCACGAGCCTTGCCTAGCTCCGAGGCGGTACCACACACCGGACTGGCCAATGCTCTTAGTCTACCTGCCGCGATTGATTTGACCATCTTCGAGCAGTACAAGAGGCATTCCAGACGATCCTTGGCGTGCCCGCGGCGTCGCTCCCTGCGAACATCATCCCACAGCAAGGGGCTACAGACTGGCGAGAGCAAGCTGCACGGTCTGCGGCGGCGTGGGCCGATGCTGGGCTAGATCTGGGACCGGTTCCACCACCCGTCATCGATCAGCGGGGACGGTACGTGGATCGAGAAGGGGACGCCGAAATGCCGACCGAGGAGGAGTTGGATTTAAGAGCTGCACGGGCCAATCAGGTTGCTCAGGACAGACGCACAGGTCTTCCGAGTCGTTCCCCAGGAAMACGAGAAGTACCACACGGCCCGAGCGCACCCCTCCCGTCGAATGCGGCCGCTCCACGACCATGGAGCGTGGAAGATAAATACGCACCAGACGACCCGCTGGAGGTCGGGTTCGAGGCGCAAACAGCGCGCGTCAGCTCGGCCAGGATCCTGCCAAGCATGGTGGCGGACCTGAAGACGTTTTCGGGTCGAGATCACGACTGCGAGCGCGCAGCTGAACGGTTCCGTCGTGTTAAGTTCGCCTTCAAGCGCGATATGCTGTCTCCTACCGACAACTGCGAGACCTTCGCCAGCCTTCTGACGGGTCCACCCCGTCGCTGGTTCGGTCAGTTGGCACGGTCGACACGCCGACATTGGTTCGACCTGATGCAAGCCCTTGATGCCATGTACTGCAAGCAGGGGGCGTCGCCAGCAAGGATGGACTATGCGATGCGCTGCGGGTCTAACGAGGATCCACTCAACTACTTGCTTCGGTTGAATACAGCCGCAATCAAGGCCAGGATCAGGATCCATGACGGCGACGCAGCTGTACGCCTGGACCATGTGAACCACTTCTTAGACACGCTATACGATGGAGACCTGGCGAAGCAGATCCTCTTGCAAGCGCCTCGCTCAGCTCAAGAAGTCCAAGATTTGCTGACGAGCCTACGAAGCCGAGAGTTGCGTCTTAGGCGGGATGCCAAGCGTGACGATAACTCGGAACCCCCGCGGTCGCAAGGGCGTCCTAGAGCCTTTGAAAAAAGACGACGGCAAGACAGACACGACGCACCAGCTGTGCGGAGTGTAACCTGGCAAGATTCGACGAGCAGCAGCGAGGCCTCCGAGACAAGTTCTGGATCCGATTCATCCGGCAGTGGTCAGTCCGACGAGGAGTCATTTAAGCCTCGAGTACACGCTGCCAGTAGGGAACCAACAGCCCGGCGTCAAGATCTACATTGCTGGAAAAGGTTGACGTGCCAGAAGTGCGGTCGAAAGGGTCATCCGACTGATCGTTGGCTTCACACGTGTCGCGCCTGTGGTCTCATTCACGATGCGGGCGAATGCAAGCTCGAAGCGGTTTTCAACACAGTTCGCCAGTGGTATGACCCGGCCAAACACGCTGGGCTTCTGCCACCAAGTGCGGAGAAACAGATAAACTAAGCCGCTCGCTGGTATCATGGGAACCAGGACGCGACGAGCGATCGCCCATCTGTATATTTGCATGCATTGCTCAAGAACCGGAGCAGCGCCCAGAGCCTAAGGCTGGAAGCTTGCCCAAGGAACCGAGCTCGAAGCGTACGGGAAACAATAATCAATGTCAAGAATTTGAGAGAAAACCAGCCTTGTTCCGTCTTCGATTTAATCCCGAAGAGAGAAGAGGGTACTGGAAACATTATACGCCTTCCCGGTGGTTTCGACAGACTATCGTGCCAGCCAAGATAGAGGACGTTAACTGCAAGATCTTGTTTGATACGGGCGCCGAAGGGTCGGTCCTGGACGCCGATTTCGCGCGTGAGATTGGTGTCGTGGTGAATCGAGACAGATCGATGAATTGCGCAGGAGTCGGAGGGGCCCTGTTTCGAACCGAAGGCTCCACGCAAGTCAAGATCACACTTGGACAGGAACTGGTGTACACGGCCGACCTGCTAGTGGGACCACTCGAGGGCCAACATGCCATTCTCGGCATGGACTTCATGGTCCCTGCTGGGGTCAGGTTGGACGCTGCGAACGGAGCTGTCACGTTGCCCGATGAAGTGCTCGTACGGTTGGACGGTCGTAAACAACTATTCAACGGCCGTGAGCGTATGGTATGTCCCGGGCAAGTGATGGTGTTGGATGTGAGTGAGTGGCAGGACATACGGGTGAAGAGGCCCGAACGTCAGACCCTCTGGCTGACACGTGGGGAAGACTGGGTCGCCACATCAGTGGGCCGAGCGGTCCGAGTCACGAATGTGTCGAAGAAACGAGTGACCAAACAGCCCAACCAGCCGCTGGCCATCTGGCTGAGTGGGAATCACGTCCCACGAAAGCCAGGCTTCGCTCGCCGAGGGTCAACTCGGGCGGCCGAGTGGGAGGTCCTGGCGTACGAAGCTACCACCGATCGCTCCCCTGGATGGGAGAATACGAGCTTCGAACGGATACCCGCTGTGGTCAAGCCGAGCTACCCACAACCGAAGTCGATCCTGAAGCATGCAAAGCAGGTCACAAAACTGGCCAGTGGAGCGGATCTACATTCACGCGGAGATCCACCCAAAGATAAGAAGGTCCAGTTCACCGATGAGAAAGTGGATCCAGCTGCCGTCCCGCTCGGGAAGCCTGCAGAAGTCGACGGGATCCGCCTGCATACCCGCACCTTGAGGATCTTGTCAGTCCGGAAGGCAGAGGACGCTATCGAAGTGACAGACGACCAGGCAGAACAAGCCGTCTATCTGCACGAAGCGTCCGAGCGGTACGCGGAAGATGTGGAGGAACAGTTGGCTGTGATTCCCGAGGTGGCTGCTGGCAAATTGACCCAGGAAGTGACCGAAGAGGATCTCGACGTAGGCGATCCAGCTTACAACACCGCGGAGGAGATCAATCGGTTGCGCCGAATTATCTGGAGACGCAAGCATCTCCTCATTGGCAAAGGTAACGCCTTACCACCACCGGCGGTGGGTGCCGTCTGCGACATAGACGTTGGTGGCGCACGCCCGATCGCTCAGCGATGCCGACGGATTCCGCCGCAGTATGTGGAGAAGGTGTTCGAGCGTGTCAAAGGCCTGCTCTCCGCTGGCATCATTGTCCCATCAGAGTCACCCTGGGCGTCGCCCATTGTGATTGCCACTCATCAATGACCGGCTGCAGGATCTCGAGGCTGTGCTCTGGTTCTGCTCACTCGACATGGCCAGTGGATTCTGGGTCGTGAGTATGACCAAACGAGCGCAAGAGATATCAGCTTTCATCACACCTTTCGGGCTATTCCACTGGCTGCGCATGCCCTTTGGGCTTAAAAACGCGCCACCGATATATCAACGCCTTCTCGACAATGCTCTCTATGGCGTCCTAATGCTGACCGACCATCAGCGGGAACTGGGAGCGGATGTGTTCAAGGACGGTGTTCCAGTGGATCCAGCGGCCAAGTCCATCCTACAGCGATGACGTCGTCATCCCGGGTTCTGACTGGGATGCCCTCTGTTCTGCGGTGGAACGATTCCTATGTGTATGTGAGGAATGGAACCTGTCCATCAGTGTTCCCAAGAGCTCGTGGGGAAAACGCAAGGTGGACTATCTTGGCCATAGGGTGAGCACGAAAGGCATTGAGGTGAAGCCTAAGGACCTAGAAGGGATCCAGAACCTCAAACTTCCTCAGACTCTGCGCGGTATGCAACGCTTCCTCGGGAGCCTCAACTACTACAATCAGTTCATCGAAGGTTATGCCGTGTATGCTGCGGTCTTGTATGAGCTCAAGGAGGTGGACTTTGCGAATTACCGTTGAGCAAGACGGAATCGGATCCAGTCGAGGCGGCACCTACCCCAGGACTTGCACCACGTTGGACCGCGCTAGCAATGCATTCGAAGCATTGAAGCGCAAGCTGGCCAGCGCGCCGATTCTACAGCACTTCCGACATGGCCAGGACACAGTCGTCGCGGTACACGCATGTGACTGGGCTGTTTCGGCCGCCATCCTACAAGAGTGTCAAGGAAAGTGGCTGCAGGTTCGCTTCGCGAGTAGAGTGTTAAAGGAGAACGAGCTCCACTACCAACATGCCGAAAAGAAAATCCTCGCTCTACTGCGGATCCTGTCGATCAATTTCAACATGCTGGCCGGCCACCACTTGCGGGTACACACAAGGTCGAGTACGATGAGTTGGCKYTTCAAGACCAAGTCACTGCAGGGACGTCTCGCCCMGTGGGCAGCACTACTTTCACCATGGAGTCTCGAGATTGTCAAAGTCGCAAAGGCTGAGACCGAGGTCCTGGGGGCGCTGACCGCCAGCGTGGCACCGCCGGAATTCACCGACGAGATCCTGGCATCCATCCGTCCGGAAAAGGTCGGGCGTTCCAGGATCCAAGCTCCCGTGCCACATATTCCCCCACAGGGGAGCGTGGTCGTGGTCAGTTTCGATGGTTCTGCTTCACCGAAGCGAGGCGATGGTTCCTGTGCAGCAATTGTGTGGTCCCTCGAAGATTGGAGTGTTTTCAAGGCCGCCGGCAGATTCTTGGAGGGTGTGAGCGTCAATGAGGCTGAATACAATGGGGTAGCCCTCGCACTCACCCTCGCAAAAGTCACGGAGACCGACCACGTACTTGTGATCGGCGATTCCAATCTGGCAATTCGCCAGCTACGTGGCGAGATCGAATGCCGGGCGGATCCGCTAAGGCTACTCAAAGCGGAGGTCGAGCACATCGCCGAGACGTTCAAGTCCGTACAGTACCCCCATGTGAAACGATCGTTCAATCAAGCCGCCGATATGCTCGCTACTCGCGTCACGTTCAGGAAGCGAATGCAGACCTTGTGGAGCATCTGGTCAAGCTGAATGGTTTGCGACCGGTTGTGGATGAGTTACGAGGGACGCCAGACGACACAGGTGAAGACCCCGACGGAGCAAAGGTCCAAGCTACGGCGCCGAACGTTCTTGCTGTCCAGACTCGATCACGAGCTCTCGAACATCCGCAACGTTCAGAACAGGCCATAGTACCGGATCCAGACGCGGGCAACCAAGTTGCGGGGAACAGAGAATCAGGTCAGCTCGGTGCAGTTGCGGATTGTATCGACGATGCACACACACCGACGACCGCGTCGGGCGCTCCCGACGCTGTTCGGGATGTGCCCGTTTCGGGTGGAGCCGAAGGGGCTGACGTGAGCACTGAATTGAGCATTCAGGCCGAAAGGTGGAGACGTGTAGGCGCGGCGCAAGACGAAGAAGTATGGATGTGGAATCTAAAGTGCTTCCTTAAGGGCGACGTTGCTGGGCTTCCCCTGGACCAAGTGGAAGCCTGCTCCAAGGTAGCGAACATGTTCGAAATGGACGCGCATGGCGTTCTACGGCATCTGAGCAATGGAACGCGACCGGAGCCAGATGGGATCCAAGACTTACAGGCCCGTGTGGTGCTCCCCACCACCCTTCATGAAGAAGTGCTATCACACTACCATGCTAGCCTCGATGGATGCCACCAAGGGGTGACAAGGACTTTCGCTCGTCTACGCAAGAAGTTTTATTGGCGCGGTATGTTCAGCAGCGTTCAAGCGTTCGTGGCTGGATGTCCAGATTGTACGACCGGCAAGGGAGTCCCTCGGATCCAGGCACAGGCACCTGGAAACATCGTGGCTACGAGATCTTTCCAAGTTGTGGCCATGGCCGTTATTCCAGCACTCCATGTATCCTATAACAGCAACTCAGAACTGCTCGTGTTCGTTGACCGGTTTAGCGCGTTTACCATCCTCAAGGCGACCCACTCACGAAGTGCTGCCAACGTTGCATCCGTGTATGAAGAAGCAGTATATCGAAGGTTCGGTGCGAGTGAAGCCCTCCGGCACGATCGAGAGGCAGGTTTTTTCTCCTTGTTCTTCCGTGAATTCAATGCGATCATGGGGCAGCGTCAACGGGCGACGCTCGCTTACCGCCCACACGCCAACGGTGCTGCAGAGAGAAAAGTCCAAACTGTGACACGAGCGCTCAAGATGTACGTGTCCGACCCAGAACAAAGGGACTGGGATGCGTACGCCGAGCGCCTGGCATTTGGGCTCAACACCGCGGTTGACGACACTCGACAGGATACGCCATTCTACCTTGTCCACCGGTGCGACCCGCGAACCACGTTGGAAGCGATGCTGCCCACTGAATCGGATGGGCCCAGCAATACTGAAGCATGGCGGTGGCGAGCGGCGATCCAGAGGTCCTACACCTATGCGCGCTGCGAAGCCGCAAAGCTGGTGAAGAAAGCCGTGGATCAGCGAGCTGAAGCCGCCAACGCGCGGGCGACACCGGGACCATGCATCGAAGCTGGATCCAGGGTGTGGCTATACCTTGACCGAGTCAAGGAAGGTTGCGTCAAAAAGCTGGCGCATAAGTGGCATGGACCCTTTAGAGTCAGCGAGATGGTGGGCGAACATGCTTGCCGACTGGCTGTGCAAGGGTCGGAATACAGGATCCATCCTGTGGTACACCTATCCAAGCTCAAGCTGTGCAAACTAGACTACGAGCGGCCAAGTACCCAGCTGAGGGTGCGGGACGAAGCACGCTTCGACTTCGACGAAGCCCTCTTACCCGAGGATAGCTGGGAGCCAGATGAGGATCAGGGTGAATACGAAGTCACCCGGATCCTAGACATGCGCATTTACAGGCCGACTCGCTATGGGCGCAATAGGCGGCAATACTTAGTGGAATGGCACCAGTCTGGATCCACGCCGAGACGAGGGCAACCTCACCTGTGGTGCTCTATTGTACGACTTCCATAGGAGCAACAGGGCTCGCCATCGTCTACAAGCCATGGCCGAGGAGGGTGACCCACAGTAACACGCTCGCGGCCAGGATCCAACAACGAACGAGCAATGGCAAATGAACGAGCAAACATGGCAACATGTATTGAACGGGCTTAGAATGGATCATGGACTACAACACGATTGGAGCCACACCATCGTCCAAGTACGGCTTCAGGCCACGATCGGTGCGGAGCGGATGCTTGCCGGCGTGATAGAGGTAGTAGTCTCGACTTGGATCTGCTTGGCGCAGTTCCGCGAGCTGGCGGGCGATCTCCTCCTTCGTGAGCAAGGTCTTGTCATCGCTCCAAGTGGGGACCCACGGGATCGCCGGCGGATGGAAGTGGAAGCAAGGATGGCAGGATCCGCCAAGTCGTCTTCTTCGCCTTCACCAGGCGACGGACCTCTGCCAGCAGGGGCTCCAGACGTCGAAGACGATGCCTGTAGCGGCATTTGCGCGCCTTGTGATATTCGACGTCATCAACCAAAATCGTATGGGTCCGCTCCCACAAAGATCGGACGAACTCAGTGCCCGTTCCGCTGCGGCAAAATCGGTATGACGTGAGAAGCTCACGTAGGTGCCGGAAGTCGTCGTGACCGGGGTCCCAAAGCACTGGTTCACGCATCAAGTCCGCGTATTCCATCCAAGGCGCCAACCGGTCTAACTCGCTCAGCTCCATCGACTTCCAACGGCGGGAGGTACTTGGGAAGCTACAGACGGTCGGCGCGTGCGGGAAGAAGGATCTGGGAGAAGGCAGGTTCAGGGCGCCCCAATCCGGGGTCTTCGGCTCGCGGACACCTCGCAGGATCTCCAGGGCCACCTTGGATAGATGACCCCACGGCACCATGTACTCGTGGGGGCCTTGGTCGGGCGCGCTTGGGGTGTAGGAGACGCTCGGGGCCTTGCCCACGACCATGTACTCGTGGGGGCCTTGGTCGGGCGCGCTTGGGATGTAAGCGACGCTCGGGGCCTTGACCACGACGGGTTTGCCGCTGGGGCTTACGCGCTGCGCCGCTGGATCGAGACTTAGGGTCTTGGCGCGTTTGGCTGGGGAGTTGGTCTAAGTTCTGGCCGGACGCTTCGGTCAGCGTTTGGAGTCGGCCGTCGTCGTCGGACGAGTCGTCCCCACCACCTCGAAGTCGGAATTTTCACCTCCGTCTGCCCTGCTTCCTTCGGATCCACCGCCGCTGACCTCGATGTGATGAGCGGCGGTTGGTTTGGATGCTGGGACAACGGACCCGGTGGCTGGTTGATCGCTTTGGCGAGCTGGAGCGGGTGTGGCTGCCGCGCTCTTATTCGCCAGCTGCGATATCGCATGAAGGATGAGTGGATCCGGACCGGAGTTTGGCTTTGGTGTGACCTCACGACGGCCCCCGGCCGTCATGGGGGCGCGCCGGAAGAGCGGTGCAGGGCCGGTAGTCTTGCTGGTCTTGCTTGAGAGCGCGGGCGCTTCAGAGGACTTGTGCACCTCCGCGGGTACGGACTGGATCTCGGTTCGACGAACGAGAGGGCTAGCCGACGTTGGCGTCCCGAGGTCGCGCGGATCGGCAGGCAACAGCACTCGGAGGGCAGCCAGGATCTGCCGACAGTGCGTCAGCTGGTCAGCAAGGTTGTCGGACTCGGCCTGAGATACGGCACACTCAGGGCGCTTTTCGGCCTCGGCCACCTGGGTCCGCAACGCCGAGCGTTCCTGCTTCTGGATCTTGATCAACTGACGAGCGTCGGCCAGCTCACGATTGCGTTCCGAGAGGTTGTTCTCGAGGATCCTGCACGACAAGCCGAGGTTATGAAGTTTGTCGAACACGGTTTGGCCGGGAACGTACGTTTCGGTTCTGGTACGATCGCTGCGGAGAGTGGCGAGTTGCCTTCGGAGCTCGCTGATCTGCGCTTCGCGATCTTCGACCTTCTTCGCTGCAGCCTCGCTCTCGGCTCGCAGACGCTGATTGTGACCAGTCAGGCTGGTAATCTTCTGCTGCAATGAAACCAGGCCACGCTCGCGGGACGCGGCTTGGTCACGGGACGATTCGAGGCTTTCCTTCAAGCGAGTCCGCTCTTCGGCCCATTTGGTTTTACGCGCTTGGTACCGCTCCCGGTATCGCCGGGCTTCCTTGCTCGCCTTAGCGATCGCCGTGCGCAAGTCCGCCAGCTCTCTGCGGGCGGTGAACAGATCCGTCCGGATACTTGCGCGGTCGTCCTCAGCTCGGCGGCGTGCCCGGCGTTCGATATTGGATAGCCGCCGCAGCCCTCGCAGCAGCTCACCAACGCGCGGGATCCACTCACGGCTCCACCGTTCCGCGTTGGCCGCTCGCTCCAGGCTTGCCCGGACAGCTGCAGCAGCTATCGGCGGTTCGACGACGAAGGCAATGTCCCCAACGAATTGCATCGAGGGGACAGGGCCGTCGTCACTGCGGTCTTCGTCAAGGCGGGTTTGCCACTCACCAAGGCGGATCCACTCGCAGGATGCGGGTACGAGGGACGCGGGAGCTAACAAGTACGAGCAGCGTCAGCGGAAGAAGGTGCCGCAGGGCAGACGACGCGGTGATACTTACGGCGTGTTGTTGGAGCTAGGGGCGTGGTCATGGTGTCGGCGTGGTGCCGAAAGATCACGAATGCCGCTCCTTGAAGGTTCGCGGGATGCCCACCGCATTCGGCAGTTGGGCGTGCACGCGAAGGGGGCGTTTGAGGTGGAGCGGTACTGAAAAGCCTGGGACCACTCACCACACGTGTCAGGTGGGACCATAAGCGCGGCGGGTCCCAGAATCCGGTCCCATAGGTCGGTCCAGCGGGAAGATCCGGGCCAGGTGCGGCTCGGAGGCTCGAGCCAACGAGTGAGAGAATCCAGGCTCGGCTCGAGCGGATCCCGCAAGTGGGAAGCACCGGGAGGCATGCGACATGGCGCAGGTGACGACAGAAGAATATCCTGACACGATCTGATGCGTGTGTGGATCCAAGATCGAGAGGATGCTCAGAACAGCCTCATGTGCCAAGGCTGGCGGCTAACCAAGTGGTTTCAACTGCGGAGAGCATGGAGAGCTCTGACGCCTTCCATACTGCCAAGCATTGATCAAAAAACCAAGGTTAACGGCTACCAATCGGCTTGGGACCAAGTGTTGGGTGGAGACGATGAACGAAGTAGGCGGATCCAGTGCCGTCGCAGCACCAGCTACAGCAGTTGGAGCTGACGCCTTCGTCATTGGCGAGGTGTACATGTCAGGGTTGCTGTGGAAGGGTTCTCGAGTGCTACGTGGATGAAGAACAGTGCATCGCATTGACATCTGTGCGGTTGCTGCAAGGCGGGAGCACAGGGCCGCTCGTTGCTGGCATCTTCCTGTGCTCGAGCGGTATCGGTGCATCGAGTTGGTGCAGCGAGGGACTTGGTGGCCTGTGCCGGCGTGATCGTCAGGTGCAGATCACCAGCAGACGCAACGCTGATGCGCGAGCATGAGTGCGTGAGGTGTGAGACTCCCACACTGGATCCAGCCGCGTGCAGCTGTCAAGAAGAGTGCGAGTAGCACGGTGTGCGGATATGTCATCACGATGCGAATGGCCCCAGCCGGTTGCGGGAGATGTTGGGCGAGTGGGTGTGGCCCCGGCCGACTGAATCCACTTGGATCCGGGTCAGCAAGGACAGTCTAAGTTGGGTGAGGCTGGTTCCTGGTGGTTATATGTTTCTCTGCATGTTTTAGATAAGTAGGATTATATTAGTAGGTATATTAGTGCGCCGACGGCTCCGAGCCGTCGGCGGTTGCATTTGTAGCAAAGCTAACCACCGGGCGACCGGTGGAGAATAACAGTCCGAGTTTTGCTTCGTCCTGCACAAGCGCCGCGCCTGCGAGGGAAGTGTTTTGGCCCCGCCGCGCCGCGCGTGCAAGGTGAGCTCTAGAGCGTGCCGCCGTGAGGGAAGTGTTTTGGCCCCACCGCGGACACAGCTTCTGACACCCGGCCTCACAACCCGGGTGCCGCTCGAGGCTCACTCAAGTCACTGCATCCTCTAGGAGGGTGCGTGGGTCTCCGAGC
>NSDO01000174.1:112723-126732 GCA_002286825.1 Lagenidium giganteum | reverse complement strand
CACAGTACACAGAGCGAGGAAGCGTGTGCTGTCCTGCGTGAGTGTGGATTGCTCAGTGTGATCTGCCTTGCGGTCACGCACAGGCAGTCACTTCGCATCGCCTGCGAGCATCGAGGACATGTCAAACAAGGCGGGCACCTGACCAGAGGCCGAAGGATGAGCTCATTCAAAGGCTCACCAAGCGGCTGCGGGATGACTCGTCCGTCACTCCACGCACAATCGCCACAAGGCAGCGCGATCCGGACGCAGCGCCGGAATTGCCGAAGAACGCCTCGCCTGAGCGTTTGCGGAGTTTGCCCGCAACGCCGGAGGATGAGCGCAAGCGAAGCAGACACGCCGCCTCTCCTGCGCCATCTCCATCTCCATCCAAGCGTGTCGATTACGGCAGCGGCATGGAGGTGGAGGAAGAACCCGACGCCTCGCCTCGTGCGAGCGTCGTGAAGACGCCGGCTGCATCGCCGGACTCGGTCGAGTGCAAGCCGGCCGCAAGGAAAACGTCGGCCTCATCGAGTGCCGAAGAAGACAACGCGCCGACTACGCCGGATGCTGAGGAGGAAGCACCGGCCGCGTCGAGCGCACAGGCATCGACTCCATCGAATGCCGTGGCAAATGGTCGTGTGCAAGAGCCCCTGCTGAGGACCCATGACCATTACCAAGTGGACGGAAGCGAAAACCGACTCGGTTATTCGGAGGGATTCGTCCGCGCGCCGGCGTGACGCTCCCGAAAGCGGCAACGAGGAGGGCGAGGTCTACGACCCAGAGGCCCGTCCTGCGCGCCATCCTGCTGTGCAGCCCACAGCGGAGCCTGCACGTGCGCCGCGGAGGTACGCCAGCCCCGCGCGCGCAGCCACTACAACAACGACCGAGATCCACAATGGGGAATCTGACGATCCCGAGTGGAACTCAGAGGATGAGGACTATGAGCTCATGCCGCACCCACGGCTTTGGCCAGTAGTCCAAATCCCATCTGTCCTATCCCGATCGTTCTCTGCAACAACGAGACACCTCGTGAGTATGAGAACGATCTCTGCAAAGCCATCGACCTGTCCGAGGACATCGTGAAGCAGCGGGCACAGCGCATGTCGTTTGCTGAGCGCCAAATGCGCATATATCGGATGCGGGAGCCCGGCCAGCGACGGTCTTGGCGTAAGCCAAAGACTAAAGGCGCTTCCGGAAAGCAGCCACTACGTCGGGGACGTCTGCCTCGACGGAGTGAGCGGGCTCCCATGAGTCCTCCTCCGGCGGATACCCACGCCAGCAAACGAGAAGTTGTTCGCTCGGCAGCCCAGGGTTCCGAACATCCACGATTCCCTCCACCGCAAAGCGCTGCTGGCCATGGCTGTCAACCAATGGCACCGGCGGCGGTCGGCGGAAATGCGGGGCCTGTCTTGCCCTCGCGACATGCGCCTGCGGTCGGTTCGTGGGCGGGCCAATTGTCGCAGCAGCACGCTGGTGCTGCGGCAATGGCTCCGATGGGGAGCGCTCCTGCATATCCCGCAGGGAACGCCTCGGCGTATCCCTACATGATGTACCCACAGTAGATGATGCAGGGGATACCGAGGATGCCCCCTGCTCCGGCTGCTGGCGGTCAACACGTTGCGCATCTGCAGGAGCCGATTGCGACCTTGTGTGCGACGCTCGAGTCCTTGTAGAAGCGAGTGCAGGGCATCGACGAACGTGAACATGCGCATCGCAAGTCACAGAAGGAGGGCTACGCGTACCTGCGTGCCCTGTTGAAGAAGCTCGAGAAGCAGATCTCGCTTGATTCTGCTCTCGACTCGTTGGGGCTCCCGACGACTCCAGATTCTCCGCTCTACGAGCCGACGAGTCCGCCTCCTCAGTCGGACTGACGGATGGCGATGGAATAGCTGTGCTTCCCGGGTCTAGATACGGCTTAAGACGCCCCACGTAGAACACTGGGTGAGTCTTCATAGCCGTGGGGAGATCGAGCCTGTAGTTCAGGTCTCCGATTCTCTTCAACACTTTGAATGGGCCTACGAAGCGTGGAAGCAGCTTCGTTGCCCCACCAGGTAGGCAGGTCACTGCATTATTGGGTAGGTTCTGAGTACTGATGAGTACATCAGCGCCAACGTCGAATGAATGCATGCTTTTCCGCCCCTTTCGGTCAGCGTACTCCTTTTGTTTGTCTTGCGCATTGGCCATCGCATCTCACACTCCACCAATGACTGCCATGCGCACGTCCAGGAAGCGGTGTGCGTCCTGCGCCGCTTTCCTCTTTTCCACATTGGCTGTCGACGGGGTCGACGACTCGTCACTCATGTGGGTACTCTGACCGCCGGCCAAAGTGCCCGAGTCCTTGTTTGGCAATGTCGCACGGGACACTTGCTCTCCTGAGTCCGTGAACTCAGAACCCTTTGGTCTCTGAACTGTGGACCGTTCGTCTCTTGCATCAATGTTGGATTGCAAGCGCTGTTGAGCGCGTGTGCTCACAGCAGCGAGTGATGCGGGCGGTAGCGCGACGAGCACTCCGTTTTGTGCGTCACTACGCTTCTCAGCGCCTTCGTGCGCATGAGTGTCTGTCGGCACATGGAGCTCTCGTGCATTGCCCGAAGACTGACTGCCATCGCTGAGCGATTGGTCTTGTGCGGACGGCACAGTGACTGCTTGCGCTTCAGCAGCATCAAAAGTACCCCGCAGGCTACTCTGCGCATTCGACAATGCAGGATCAAAACTCGATTCCTTGCTTGCGACCACTGCAACAACAAGTGTCGCGAGTTGTGCAATGGTGCGCCCTCCCCCACTTAGATTGGAGCCACCTCCATCGGAGGAGGGTCGCGAGAGTTGCGGGTATGAGCGGATGTCGCAAGCCATTGACGTAGAACGGTGTTTCATCCGTGCTGGCGTGAACGCTGTTGTTGATGGCGAACGCCACGAAAGGAAGCTTTGAGCTCCACGTGCGAGATGCCTCAATGGCGATCGATCGCAGGATATCCTCGACGACTCGATTGACCCGTTCGGTTTGGCCATCGGTCTGAAGATGATCCGCGGTGGAACACAACGATGCCTGTATTGTTATCGGCATCTGGCGGGAAGCCAAAGACAAAGGCCATGCTGACCGACTCCCAGCATTCGCTTGGAATCGGCAAAGGCTGCAATGGCGCACTTGTCGAAGGTGCAGGCTTTACGCGCTGGCATTGATCGCAACTACGGACGTAGTTTGCTACCCAGCGATATTGGTGAGGCCACCCAAACGCTTGAGATAGACGAAGGAACGTCTTCTCGCGACCCATGTGACCGCTAGGAGGCGCATCATGGAATTCCGAGAGGATTCTCAACTTGAGATCCTCGTCGTGGGGCACATACACTCGCGGGTAATCGCATGACGATACTTGGTGCCACAACAACCCATCCGAATAGCTAAAGCGTGACAGCTTAGCGCGGTGGGCGGAAGGAAGTGCCTCGCGCTCCTTACCATCGTTGGAGAAGTGCTTGATGAGCAGACGACACCGTTCGTCTCGCTCATAAGCGTTGCGAATCTCGTTGCCGAGATCGCTCTGCGCTCGACGGATGCGCGCATGCATCAACGTCGTTGTCTCGACTAACGAGCGCGATGCATCCGCTTCGTAGTCGGGACGGCGCGACAGCGCGTCTGCCAGCACGTGTTGCTTGCCTGGCTAGTATTCGCCTCGGAAGTTGAACTTCGAGAAGAATGACAGCCAACGGGCCATTCGCTGCGACAGATGTGGCGAATTGACGCTCGTGCGCAGCGAAGCATGGTCGGTGTACACGACGAATGGCGTTGCACCAAAGAGATGCACGCGGAACTTCAACAGTGCATACTTGATTGCAAGTAGCTCTTTGTCGTGGACCGGGTAGTTCTTCTCCGCTGCCTTGAGCAAGCGGGATTGATATGAGATGACGCGGTCGCGATCATTCTCATCCTTCTGCATCAGCGCACAGCCGATTGCGAAGTCGCTTGCGTCGCACACGACGCTGAACGGTTTGGCTTGATCAGGCAATACCAATATTGTTGCCGCGACGAGGGATTGCTTTATAGCTTGAAAAGCATCCTCGTGAGCTTCCTCCCAAGCCCAGACGGCATCTTTCTTGAGCAGATCTGTAAATGGTTTGCCAAGCTCTGCGTAATTCATGCTGTACTTATGCAAATAGTTCGCAAGCCCCAACCATTTGCGCAAATCCTTTGGATTGCGCGGGACTGGCCAGTCTGCGACTGCCTTTACCTCTCGGCCGACGTAGCAACCCAAGACAGGGATCTCAGACGCGCCAAATACGCACTTTTTCAAGTTGCAGTATAGGCCGTTGTCCTCAAGACACTGCAACAGTGCGTCCAAGTGGCGCCTGTGCATTTCGACGTCTGACACACCTGCCTCCTCCTTACTGTGGACGAAAATGTCGTCAAAGTAACTCGGCGCATAGGCACGGTGTGGACGCAGAAGATGCGTAACCAAGCGATTGAACGTCGCTGGTGCATTCTTCAACCCTTGCGGCATCACTAGCCACTCCCACAGCATTCCGCTTGGGGTGCTGACTGCCGTCGTTGGGACATCAGAACTCCTCATGAGTGTCTGGTAGAACCCATCCGTCAAATCCAAACTGGAATAGACGGTCGATCCGGCCATGCCGTCGACAAGCACGTCTTTCCGAGGGATTGGTGTTTGGGCTGGGATGGTGGCCGCATTTAGCTTGTTGTAAGCGTGAACTACGCGCCATCCTCTCGTCGCTTTTTTCACACAGAAGGTCGGGCCCGAGTGAGGGGACTTGCTTTCCCTCACTTGACCCGCCGCGGCTCACTTGGCAAAGAACTCGTCGATGAACTCGACTTGTTCTTTCGGCAGCGGCCATTGCCTGGTTACGCAGTACTTCGTACCAGGTTCGAGGGCGATCTTGTGCCTGGTGCCCCTGTCCCTTGAAAGGGTACTCGGCACTTCATCCGGGAACACACGCCGGTGTTTCCACAGGATATCGAAATAGGGACTGCCCCGCAGTGCATCCCAACCCTGAGCAGCAAAGCGCCTTTGCTTGTCTGTCTCAAGAACGCTATCGTCAGCCGTCGACGAAGCGTACAGCTCAGTCATTCTGGCTGGCACGGGAATAGCTATCTCCTCGATGCCTCCTTCCTTCATTTCCATGAGGAAGGCCCAACTCTGGGAGCTTGACAATCTCCTCCGCAGATGTCGGAAGCATGGTTTGCTCCTCGGCAACCACCGCATTCCCGCCCGGACCCGCAGGTTCCTCTCTGGGCACAGTGGAATCGATGCTGCGATACCCATCTGCCTTCCTCGAGGCGTCCGCCGAAGGATGTATCTCTGCCGCAATGGAATCGTTCCCGCGATTTCCATCTGCTGGCGTCGTCCTGCTCTCTAAATGAGGCTGATGGTCGTCTGGGAATCTCACCTTCTTTTGGGTGCATCCCGACGCCGGCATCTTCTTCAGAATGCCCTTGAGGTTGCGACGCGTAGCGCTCGCACACCCCACTGATCTAGTCTCTGCGGGTTCACGGTCCTCGCAAGACTCTGCTGCAGGCTCACTGTCCTTGCAACCAACTGGAATGGACTCACCGGCCTCATCTCCATTTCCAAGCAATGCCTCTTGGCATGCGGGATCCTCGGCACCACCACTACGCTTGGGGTATGGGGTCTTGCCGCTCAGCCTTGGGCTCGATCTCTTGCCACCATTGCGCTGGTTGGAAGCATCGTTTGGCTTGGCTTTACTGCGACACTGGGCCTTGCCCACGGCGTCCGCAGTTAAAGCAGACGATCTCGGCCGAACCAAGGTCCATTGGTGTCGGTCCGTTGTGGCGCCCAGCCGGCGCGGGCTGCCACTGATCACCGCGACCAACGTTGAAGGATTGATCCTCAACGAAGGCGATTGATTTGGCCTCTTCCATCGTCGAGGGAACCTTGCGATACAACGCTTGGCGCGCAGGTCCCTGACGGAGGCCATTCAAGAATGCTGGCACCTTCACCGACTCCGTTAACGGATGTTGCGTGATAGATGCACACAGCGAGCGCATCTCTTGCACGTATTGTTGCAAAGAGCGCTTTCCTTGCTTTGCTCCGAAGAAGCGAGCCTGTAGCAGCACCTCATTGTTGGGTGGCTGATACACAGCATTGATCCTGRCCTTGAASGTGGCCCAGGAATCAAATGCCCCTGCGTCGGCAAGCAGCGTTGAGTAAGCCCACTCGGCTGCTTTGCCACGCAGATTCGAAATCGCGAATGAAACCTTTTGGTCTTCATCGCTGATCGCGCGTTCAACAGCAATGAACCAGTGTACGAGGCGCGAACCATCGTGACCGTCGTACTTCGGCACATCCATCTTGATTGCGGTTGCAATCGAGTTGCTTGCAATTGCTGCTGCGTGAAGTGTACCGCATTGAGTAGTTGCTCATGCCGCTGTTCTGCCTCATGCATTGCACTGAGGAGGGAACCAGTCTGCTCCTGCACTTGCTTGCATGCCGCAGCGAGTTCAGACTGTGTCTGTTCGGCACCTCTTGCACGCTGCGGCTGCACAAAGGTCCGAAATTGCTCCAATCTCGCGATATGGTGCTCTGGTGGACTCTTCAAAAGATCCACCAACACGGCAAGCCCTAGGCCATGGGCCAGGCGTTCTGCCAAATCCCTGTGTTCCCCCTGGATGTGGGGATACATGCTCCAATCCACTAGAGTCGCCATATCCACGAACGCTCACGCAGTCGTCGTTGGATTGACTACAAGTGCTACCAGATGTAGACGGGCAACCGTACTACAAGTGCACAGTACACAGAGCGAGGAAGCGTGTGCTGTCCTGCGTGAGTGTGGATTGCTCAGTGTGATCTGCCTTGCGGTCACGCACAGGCAGTCACTTCGTGTGCAATTTGCCTTGCTCTAAGATTGCTGGGCGACCGTTGCACTTGGGAGTGAAAATGCAGAGGGATTATTAGCTTAGGTCTCCTACCTAACAATTATCAATATATGTATTGTTGCAACTAACAATTGTCTTCAATTAACGGAAAGCGTGTCCCTTCAGACTGGCAACGGACGCCGTGACCCTTCAGAGTTGCAACGGTCAGAATGTAGGTCGATTGGGCGGTTGCAGCCCAATTCGACAATCTTTACCAATTCGACATTTTTTTCAATTTCGACATAGGAATTGCAACCAAATTGCAATCCTCACAATTCATGCACCGCGTGCAATGAATGTGGCAATTCACTTGCATTTCTTGCGTGACAAGAAATGCAATGAAGTGTAGCCCCGCTACAACTTCGTCGCTTTGCCCTTATACTTTCGTGTTGCCTTATCCGCACGTCTTCCGCACGTCGCTGGTTGCTCGCGTCGATTTCACCCGCGCTGATTTCCTGCGGTTGACTCCCAGTCCCAATGACTTGCCCATTTGCGCCACAGACCGCAAGCGACCCTTCGTGGCTCAGCGCCCCCTCCCCGTGGCATGCCCACGCCCGGCCTCATGGAGGCCACCAAGCCTCCTGATCCAGGGGGATCGCCACCCCACCCGCCTCCGCTACGACATTGCCGCCCGCCACGACGTTGCCCGCGCCGGCAGTATGGTCGGGCAACACCGCTTCCAAGCTCCGTGCAGTCAAAACTCACCCGTAACAAAACTTTTCTGCTGTGATCCTTATCCTTAGGCAAAACGGAAAGCAAAGGGAGGTGACCGACGCAGAAGCTCAAATCCTGTTTGATTGGATGCACAATCGTGACCGCCTACCTGCGTTTAGATGGGAAATGACGCTGACAGAACATGCGGCGCTCGACTCTTACCAAAGTAAATATCTGGAATTCTCGCTTTACGCGCACATTCCGGAAAGCTACGGCTTTCTCGTATTTGCCCAAAGCGCGTCATCCTTGACGCGATCCTCCACCGCAACAAGGACGAAGAGGCCAAGACCAAGCACGCTGAAGCATTCCTCACCGACATTGCATGGGTAAAATGCATCCAAACGTCACGACTCGTGAAATTTGGTTTCGTCACGCCAGCGCCGAGAGCCAAGTAGGCCGGCCAGCACGTGATCATAAGTGGCGGCGTTCTCCGCCTAACGCGGTGTGACGGCTTCAAGCGCGGCGACACTGAGAGGATGGGATGACGCAGCGAGGTGGCTTCTCTATGAAATGCACACGTAGGCGCCGATCACTTCCAGCAAGGAGAAGTGAGCCAGCTCATGGCTCAAATGACATCCACGGAAATCGCCAACATCACACAGGATCGTTCGACGGGTCTGGTTCGTCACGCACCACACCCTGGCGCGTTTTGTGGAGACCTGCTCATCCGACGATCGGAGGATAAGCACCAACAGGCTCTGCAAGAAGTGGATCGTCGCCTTCAGCAAGGCGACTGGACGGTGCCATCCGCCTCTAGCACTCTTCCTCCTATCACTTCCGCATCAGTGACACTGCAACGTGACCGCAGACGTCCGCGGGTTTACAGACGTAGCGAGACATCAATGGCACTCCTATTTCAGACATCGACGGCATGGCATTTCACCGACGCTCGTCTACCTACATGAAACGCACGTTGCCGACCCCGACATCAACAATCGCGGTTACGAACACGCTTCCGAATGGGGTTTCAAGCACCAGCCTCCGGCGCCAGCGCAGCAGCTCGTGTCGGCACCCTGATTAATCCGATGGCGCGAGTCCAACTTGTTACGCCATGCTTGCAAGATCTTTGGTCTCCCCCTCTTCCTGGCAGTGACATTCAAATTTCACGGGTCCACAAATATGGCCTGTATTGCACCTACAGATTCCGACCAAGCTCGCCTCTTTAACGGGCCACCAGATCGCATTTTTCCTCGTCGGCGGCGACTTCAACAAATGCTCGCATGATCTTGATCGCACCGACGGCCTTGAACTTCGTCACCGATGAAAGGAGATGGAGGACTGGATCGCTGCCTAGGGGCTCGTGGATACTCTCGGAGAAGAACTGCTGGACGAGAATTATGAGCGACAGCGAGGCCACTTTGCAGCCGCCTACCACATCTACTTCTACCACCAGAGCGGGGTTACGAGATCCGCTTCGATCAATTCTACACACTCTCATAGCGGGTGTGGCTTTAAACCATCATGGTGTGACCGTTATCATCCAAGACCCCGGACGACGGGTTCGCGTCGCAACCACCCGCCCAGCTCTCCCCACCACGCGAATGACGAGGGATCTGCAGACGATCGCGGTTACAGAGCTTCTATGCCAGGTGCACAATTCCTTCTCTCATCTCCACACTCTAGCGAGCGTCTTCTGCGCATGGGAAATCCTCAAGCTCGAAGCCGTCGCGAAACATGACTTGGCAACTCTTCCACAGGCTTGTTATCACTTCGTCGCTTCAACGCATACCAAAAACAGCAAGCTGGCGAGATCGCTTTATCAGAGCTTCAACCAGGAGCTCTCGCGTCTTCTGGGCCATAGCAGTCAGCTCTTGTGGGTCGACGTGCTTGGTTGTTTCCAGAGCGTTTTTGAGTGGCTTCGACACATCCAATGTTGTTCGCCGAAGCTTGACGAGATGCAGTGTTGTCTCGATGCTGAAGCCTTAACCCACCTCTCGACTTCCTCCTCGCGGTTGCGCTTCCGCTCGTTCGCAGCTTCCGTCTTCTCTGATGCAACATAATGATGCTTGAGCAGGTGCACTACTGCTCGTGATGTCTTGCCGTGGGAACACCCCATTTGACGATTACAGACGTTTCGGTAGGCTTTGCAGGTCGCAGGGTGAAGCCTTCGCCCAGTTGAAAGGAGGCGATGGCATCCGTGACGGCAGCAGGGACGCACATTGTGATGATAGTTTGGCGCTCGCTCGGGCGCAAATGCAGGCCGCACAGCACCAGCGTTTCGGAGCTTCTCAGCTCCAACAACACAATTTGCGCCAATAATATTTGCCGGGGGCGTTTTTTCTGTAAAACGAAAGCCAAACGCTCCCACCCGCCAGCAAGGAGCGTCCTCCATCGCTCGCCAAAATGGGTGAGCTAGCAGAAGGAGCAAAAAATACCGGTTTTTTCGCTCCCACCACAGCGGGTGCTCCGTCCGTCCTAAGACTGGGGTGACCGCCGGCACCAGCAGCACGAGGACCGCGTTGACCACGGATTCAGCTGCAGCGAGCGGCATCAGCGCGTGCACGACGGTCATGCCTTGTTGCGCGGCGACGTCCTCGACGCCTCCGCCGTGTTGACTTCCTTGATGTGCGCCTCGCGCAGTTGAATTTGAAGTGGTATTGAGGCTTAATGGCCTACGCGCACACTACATCTACCAGCATACGGTCTCACCTACGCTGTTCTTGGTTCTTCACACGTTCTCTTTCTTTTTCATATTCTTGAGCTCCTTCCGAGAACGCACTTCTTCTCGTGCACGCTTCTCGAAGAAGCTCTGGCTTCCAACACTCCTCCTCGGGTGCAGCTCGATAGTGGCTCGTCGCTACTTCTATATCCGCAACAATCTCAATAGTTGCATATGCTGCACTTGTGCTAGTGGTTTAGTTAGTATGTCGGCCTTCATGATAGTAGTTGGACAGTACTTGACAGTGATGTGCCCGCACTTGACGGAGTCCCGCACGAAATGGAATTTGATGTTGATGTGCTTGCTCCTGGCGGTCGTGACGTCATTTTCCATGTTTCGGATAGCGCTTTGGCAGTCTAGCATAAGTTTAATCGGATCTGTGTCCTTCCACAACCCTATTTCGATCAACAGCTGGCGAATCCACAAGCCGTCTTGCGTGGCCATTGCACCAGCGATGTACTCAGCCTCTGCCGTTGAGAGGGCCACCGTGCTCTGTTTCTTGCTGTACCAGCCAACAATCATGTCGTTGATTGCTAGTAGGCCCCCAGAGATGGATTTCGCATCCTGACCGCCCGCCCAATCCGCATCGGTGAATATGACGGGGTTCAGAGAGCTGTTAGGTGCTTGGGGGTACTTGTAGTACAGGGAGACATCCTTTGTTCCCATCAGGTACCGAAAGACTCGCTTGACTGCTCTCCAATGGTTTGTTGTCGGCGTGCTGACAAAGCGAGCTAGGTAGTTCACTGCCATCGTAATGTCGGGCCTAGTGCAGTTGCTGATCCAGAGAAGTGACCCAATTTGCTTCTCACGAAGCCACAGTCACGCAGGTGTGCGTCAATGGTGTCGTTCCACAGCTTTCCACTCTGCTTTAGCCCGTATAGGCTCTTCCTGGGCAGCAGCACCTTGTGAGGTGGGAGGCGAAGTCCAGGGGGCGCCTTCATTTTGATTGGTTTGTCCAGATCTGCTCGCAGGTGGGCGTTTGGTACGTCGCCTTGGCGAAGAGCAGCACGCCAGCGGGCAGCGAGAGTGATCATGAGTCTCAAACTGGTGATTTTCAGTACTGGGTCGAATGTTTCTTCAAAATCCACGCCATGTTTTTGGTCGAAGCCGCGATCGACAAGCCTGGCTTTAAAACGTTCAAGCTGGCCTTTGCTGTCGAATTTTACCTTGAACACCCATTTCGCAGTTATCACGTTTCCATCTGCTGGCTGGTCAACAACCTCCCAGGTGGCGTTCGCTGAGATTGCTCTTAGCGCCTCCACTTTTGGTTCTGTGACAGGTGCACGTTCAACAACGATGAAAGCCGTCGCAGGAGTTGCAAACTCTCGGATGAATTTCTCGGGCAAGGTGATGTCGGCTTGTTCAATTGGTTTTGATCGTCTACCATTTCCAAAGATGGTCTTCAGCTGTCGTGCGGTGAGTGCAAATGTCTCTGCGTCATGCGGCTCATCCAATGTCTCTGTGTCCTGCTGATCATTCTCAGGTGTTGTTGTCGTTGATGTGGCAAGGGAAGGTGCTGTCGACGTGGTCGTCAAGGTACGCAGGTGATTGTCTAAATGGCCTCCCTCGGCTACGTGGGCACGGTCGTTGTGTGTACGCAGTGTCTCCATGAAGGTGCCAGCGCGCTCGGTGTCCAGGCGGCCGAGATGTTGGACGTTGGTCGTGTACATCAGTTTACGTGTGCGGGGAATCAGGCCTCTGTAAGCTTTCTGTGTTGGACTCAAGCCCAAGATGACGCCGCGCTCAGCTCGCTTCTGCAATGAGCGCTGTGGCTTGCGTGGAGTATGTACCGTGCAGGTGGAGCCAAACTTCAGTTTATGGGAGACGTTCGGTGCTTTGCCAGTCAAGGCCTCAATCGGTGAGCGATGGTCTGCATTTGCCCTCGTTGGCAGGAAATTTCTGATGTAACTCGCGTATTCGACAGCGTCTCCCCAGTATCGCTGCGGCAGCGCCGATGCCCATAGCATGGCCCGGGCAGAGTCCATGAGCGTGCGGTGGAATCGCCCAGCTTTCACAGAGGACAGCTCCGGTCTCGTCGTGGTTGACGTATCTGTTTGTGGTTGAGCTCGTTTTGGTTGCTTGGCTTCTGCGCAGCTCATACAGAATTGCACTCAACGGTTCGTGGGTATGATTCCTGTCGCCAATCCATTGTCAACCATGCGGAGCAGGTCCTGAACGTTCAAGTGTCCCAGCCGCTCATGCCACTTCTGCAGTGTAGATGACGTGGCGTTCGCGAAATATGCTGTTGCGAGCTGTGGTTGATGCTGCACCATCCATAAACCATTGCGGTGACGTTGGCGTGCAACAAGGAGGGGCTTTCCATTCGTGTCGTTCAAGGTGCAGTCGCCATTAAAGGTCACCGTGACTCCTTTGYGTTGAAGCGCGTTGACAGAGATCAAATTTTTGCGAAGGTCGGGTGCGTAGTACACATCAGTCAGTGCAATTGACTTGGATTYGCCGTTGACCATGGTTGWGAGCAGGCATTTTCCCTTCTCGTTGRCCACAACCTGTCGGCCATCAGCTACACGAATTCGCAAGTGTGTTGGTTCCACGCCGAAGAGCAGCGACCTGTCGAAGCACATGTGGTGCGTAGCGCCRGMGTCAATGMGCCAATGTGTTGAGGAATCGTCGTGCTCACTTGATGCTGCAACCCAAATGTTTGCTTCGTCGAAGCTTCCATCGTTGCCGTTGTCGTTGTTAGTCTGTCCTTCGCTGGCATTTGCGGCACCCGCCTTGGCTAGCTCTCGTGCCTTTTGGATGTACGGGCATTGGGGCATCTTGTGTCCTTCCTCCTGGCAAGCGAAGCAGGTTATTTTCCTGCCTGTCGCACTGTTTCCTTCGCCATGGGTGCTGGACCCGTCGTTGCGGTAGTGACCTTGAGGTTTGTCTTGCCCACCGGGTTTCTTCTTCTTGCTGTCGTCATCTTTATTGCGTGGTTTCCTGCATTGTCGCCTTGGCGGTGAGTGCGACGAGCATGGTAATTTCTACCGTCCCCTATGAGCTGGTAAAGCAGGTCCTTCGCACGATCAGCTTCTTCCAGGTAATCGTCGTTGTAAGGGTCTTGGTGCGCGACCAGCGTTGGTGCCAGTTCAGGGCACGCGTTCGCACAACAGACGTCAAGAACCAACTTGCTCTGATCGCCGATCATGATGCTATCGATGAATTTCAAGTATTCCAGGAAATCGTTCCAAGAATCGCCGTTCCTCTTGAAGGTTTTGAGTTTCGTGCTCAGCTCCAGCTGGCGGAGCTTGCACCCAAATTCAGCTTTCATGATGCGCATGAGTTGGTCATACGGTATGTCTTCGCCTTGGTGGCGCCGCTGCCACTCTGCATTTTGCTTGTGGAAAAATCGTGACGCCCTTCCCATTTATCATCACGTATGCCTTCAGCTCGTCTGTCCACGTCGAGTTGTTCAAACGGGTTTCTGTTCTTACAGCGTGTTCGAATTCACAGATGAAGTTCTCAAATCCTGCACCGAGGCTCGAGTACACTTCCTTGCCTGTGAAGAAGGAGAATCGGATATCCTTCCGTTTTGGCTTGATGGGCGATGGTGGCGCCGTCCGCAGGCTTACATCGGACATGCTCGAGTGCCGGATGTGGCGTTTTCCTCGAAGGACGGAGATTTCTTCACGCAATTTTTCAGTCTCACTTTTGCCGCGACCATGTGATGGAGGTGTGGGTTCCACCAGGTCAGGGATGTCTCCTGGTGAGTCCATGCCTTCTACCGATCGAAAGTCTTCGTCTTCGTGTGACGATGTGTCACGTTCAGCACGC
>NSDO01000174.1:63528-82997 GCA_002286825.1 Lagenidium giganteum | reverse complement strand
AAGATGTGTCGTTTGCAATACGGCGTCCCGAAGGGCCGCCTTGATGTTATCAGCCAATCAGAGCTGAGATGCATATTAATGACCAATCGGGTCTGTATATTATAAGGGTCGCTAGAGCAGTTAGGAAACTCCTGCGCCCTTTGGTGCTACCCTCTAAGGGAGTGATACATCACTTCTGCATTTGCAATCCTTTGCAAACTTCTTGCCCTCACTGCGGAGGGCTGGAGCAACCACTTTGCTCTAAGGCACAGAGCAACCGTCCGTGGTTGCGTGGAAGTCAACGCTTTCTATTGCACTCTTGTGCTGTGTGACGTGCCTTGTCACAAAAGTTGCGACCGCGATTCCGCGTAGGAAAGAACGAGATGACGGCAGTTTCTCTCACCGCAATTTATTTCATTCAACGAGAACCCCAATATCGCGATTGATGAATGTCAAGAGCGTTTACTTCCAATGGAATTTGCAATGCTTGTATGTCAATAATGCACCATCTCTGTCAACCAGGCGTCGTGCAAGACTCCGAAATCTTCGAAGGTTGCGCACGGAAGGTCATGAATGCACGAGGCTGCGATGGAGAGACGCGCCTTCTTCGGCACTGGCTGCAGTGGGAACATCGATCGGGCGCAGCACTCTCCGACAACGATCCATTGACACGTCCCCTAACACGACGCAGATCAGGGGCTCAAGTGAGATCTGATGTCGGAGTGCCGCCCGCACCAACCGTCTCCGTGTCAGGCTTTCAGCTCGACCACTGACCGCTCTGACCAGAGAGCTGCCCCGCGCGCCTTGACTTCCTCACCGCTGATGAACGACGAGCGCTTGGGCTGAACAATTCAGGTAACGCTGTGGTGGTGGATGATGAAGCGAGCGTTAGTTCGAACGATAGTTGCACGGAGAGAGAGCTGTGAGTGGGGTGGATTGAATGCGGGGTCGCTTACCTGCCGGCGCGCTCTGGTTGTGAAGTTATGCGTGCCGCTGATCGCCTGTGCTGTCATGGGGTCGTGCTTGAAGGTGCTGTTTGTGAAGTGCTAGCTGGCTGAAAGCTCGGTGAAAGCTGTGAACCACACCAAACGAGGAGCAAGGTTGCTGTGCTTGCATTGGAGTAAATATACGTCATTAGTAGCTTCACATCTTCTTTCGTGCATGCATTCGCCTTGTTGACCACATTACAACTCTTACGCTTCAGGCAATATCGCTCAAGAATGCGAGCTTGGTCGAGCATCTGCTCTTTCACAACATCACCGCATTGCGGGTAGAGCTGCGGGTAGAGCTCCATCAACCAATTCTTGACCTGGCGGGAGTACGATATGATGGTGTTCTTGGCGTGGCGTTTGCCATTCTTCTCAACATTGATAGCAAGATGGAAGCCGAACTTGTCCATAACGATGGTGAGATTTCGTGCACCGCCTGGTGTCAAGATGATGCTCAAGCGACATATTCTCCTCCACGAAAAAGCGCTTGAACGCATTAACTCCGACTATGCGAGCATTGTGCGTGTTCCTAGGTTTGAGGGCGTTGAGGCTCACGCTTCTGGTGTTGCGTGCGTGCGTGCGTGCGTGCGTGCTGGCTGGTTGAGGGGAAGTGTTGGAGTGAGGGGGGACATATGAAAAATATCTGAGTTGACTTCGGTACCTCGATATAGATATATTGCATCTATTCTGACAATATATGTCGGAGTCTCGTCGGACCTCCAGTGTTATCTCCTCTCATCTCGGATTGGCCAAAAAACTTTCCGTTCAGGAGCTTTAATTGGCCAACGCCACCATAAATCTCTTTGATTGGTTCAAAATGGAGCATACATTTACCAAGTCATGTCGGAGAGATGATCCATATTACAATACCTTTTGACGCAAAGGAATGGCGTGCACAGCCCATCAAATCTTTCATGTGCGAGGCGAGCGATGTGCCAAGACAACCACGTCCATGACATGCCAAGTCTGGAATTGCAGTTGCGTGACAAGTGCGGGCAGTGTAATACCTCGAAGGCAAGTTGCGGTCCAGTTCTGCTGGCGATGGGATGAGGTGGGCAAACCCGGCGCGTGACGCACCCACGCGGACAACACAGGGCCAGCACAAACAAAGATGCCGAAGAAGTCAGCCAACAATTCATTGTGGCCTGGAAGATATCAAGTGGAGAGCAACAGATGATTGCACGCGACCACGACCTTCCACGCGAGCTGAGTCGCTCACTTCGCAATTTTGCACCAAAGAACACGCCGCAAGCGCAGCCAAACACAGCATCCAATGAAGGCCACTGCAATCGTGTTCGCCAGCTTTCTAATGGCCACTGCGCTTGCCAGCAACAACTTCGCTGCAGTGTACAGCGACGACGCCTGCAAGGTTGCGTCGATTGCGTCCGTCATGGTCGGCGGCAGCTGTGCAGACAGAGCATGCACGGGCAAGATGAAGGTCGCATGCGTCAAGGACATCGATAGCGCGCTTGAGGCAGCATTTGGTAGCAACCCATACGTCACCATTAAGAAATTCAATGGCGCCGGTTGCAAGACAGCGGCGTCAGCTGTGGGCGTTGCAGCCGATGGCCAGTGCCATGGCATGAATGTAGGCGTCATCAAGGCATCCACGAAGGCGTCGGTCGGCAGAAATGGAGATCTCCCGCTTGTGATATATGCAGATGACAGCTGCACCGAGTTCTTGGAAACAAGTAGCATGAATGTCACGGCAGCAGATCTCAAGGCTGCGACTTGCATGTCAGACTTGGCAGGCAGTGTCACCATCACGTACTCGAAGGGAAGCGCAAATGCACCGGTGTTCAAGAGCGACGCACAGACAATCACTTTCGGATCGACACTTTTCAGTGCTGGAGTGTTGAGCGCACTGCTGCACATGTGGCAACCCAGATAAATGTATTAACGAATGCATCGCGACGTGTGTGTGTTTCCGTAACATCAGTCGCCTGTGTACAGCACTGACCGTTTGAGTGCTTCTCGACACAGCAAGTCACGAGGTCGGCTCTATTTTCAAGTTTCAGTTGCTGCTCAGGTGAAGTGTGCTTTAAGTCCACGCGAACTGGCATCCACGACGTTCACGACGACCGCATTCCTGTGGTCATTTCGATGGCATAGAGCTGTTGCGTGGTCTCCGCAAACCTCTGCACACTGTACATTGTAATACTAGTCAATTTCACTCACTCGAGCACGTGATGGTCGCTGCTCCACGAGAATTGCATTGTACACCATGGGGATTCGGAGACAGAAGTCAAATATGATGGAGAGCTCACATTGTGCGTGAGTGAGGCTCGAATGTGTGTGTGAGACTCCACTCGTCCACTCTTAATCCACTTCGCTGTTGATTCGACAGTGTCGAGTGCGAACAGTGATTGGCAGCCGTCCCTCATGCGCTTGTGCACGCAGCGCTCTAGCTCATGTCACTCGAACTCGACATCTCACTTTGCAGTAGTCACGAGCACGCACGCGTCCAGAAATCACCACAATGCTGGCTTCAGATGAGCTAGTAGTCGAACAGTGAGGTGTACTACGTCTTATTGGGCGGCGTACGTCCTAAAATACGACTCCTATTGGACGTAGGACCGCTTACGGAGATGAGGTCGGCTAGCTTCTGACGAGGTGGAAAGGTACACTTCGTGTGACGCTGTGGCTACAGAAATCTTGTAGAAATCTGCAGCTCACAGTTTGGAATACACAATCCCAGATGATACCTTTCCCGAAGTAAGCTTTTGTTCCCCACGGGCTTTCACGCCTTCTCGTGGGTCTCAATCAACACCTCGACGACTACAGTGATGATGGCAGTACAGTATTTCATCCTCGCAAGCACGGTCATATAATTAATCAATCCTTGAGCGATGATGCGCCGAGTTTCTGAGGCGCTCTGGTTGCTGCTTACCACAAGTAGGCCGACACGGCCATGGCAGTGGCAGTGACACTTGCCGCGGTCAGCATCGAGCCAAGTGTGACCGTCATGGCGTCACTCGTTGGAGTTGGGCTTGGGCCGCTTGCCTTCGAGTACTTGTACATCGTGCCCCCCGCTGCTGAACCCATGCAGGATCCCGTCGCGTCAGCGGCACTGATGTGTATGGAAGTCACCTTGGCTGCGCATTTGGCGTCCGAGAACATCGTATACGAGACGACACCCTTGCTGTCAACCGACACGATATAGGTACCGGCATCATTGCCTTGACACTTGCCATCAGCCGCGATCGCAATCGACGATAATGCCGTCTTGCAGTCTTTGTCGCTGAACGTGCTCATGGACAAGTACGGCGTGCTGGCAAAGGCCGATGCCAAGGCCTTGTCGAGGCTGTCGGCGCAGCTCGTCTGCATCTTGCTGGAGCACTTCATTGCTTGACAAGTATCGGCGGTAGATGCCAGAATCGTAACGACGGATGGGGTCTTGCACGCGTCGTCGCTGTAGAAGCCGCCGAGCTGGTACGTCGTAGCCGCGGAAGCACCACTCTTTGGCGTTGTACTGCTCTTCGAGCCAGCGGACGCCATTGAGCCCGTGGAGCTGCCACCTGCCTTCGTCGGGACGGTGGCGTTGCCGTTATCGGTTGGCTTCCTCGGTTCACTGACGTTGCCGCTGATACTCGGCTTTAAGTACTTGAACGTCATGCCCCCAACTTGTGAGCTCATGCAAGACCCCGTCGCGTCAGCGGCACTGATGTTCATGGAAGTCACCTTGGCTGCGCATTTGACGTCCGAGAACGTTGTACACGTGATGGCGCCACTGCTGTCTGCCGATACAACATACGAGGTTGCAGCAGTGGCCTGACACTTGCCATCGGCAGCTATCGCACTCGCCCCAACTGGTGTCTTGCAATCTTTGTCATTGAAGGTACTCATCACAAAGTACGGCGTGTTGCCGAATGCCGACGCCAGGGCCGTGTCAACGCTGTCGGCGCAGCTCGTCTGCGCCTTGCTGGTGCACTGGATTGTTTGGCATGAATCGACAGTGGACGCCATGATGGCCACGACAGATGGGGTCTTGCATGCGTTGTCGCTGTACATGCTTGCGAGTTGGTACGTTGTCGCGGCTGAGGCACCGGACACAACGAGACCGGCGGTGGTGGCGAGCACGGCTGCAGTGGTCTTCATGGTTGGTGACGCTTGACGATGCTGGTGCTTGCTAGTTCTGGCTCTGGTGCTGAGCTTGCTTAAGCTTGAGCTTGATCTTGAGCTGCGAAATTGGAAAGTGAGCTTCAAGAGATCGCCGCGACAGGCTGGTGTTGGTTCCTGTAATTGCATCTCAGGCTGGACTGGGCGTAAATTGTTGCGAAGGAGACTGTGGATACAAACCGGGCAGAATCGGACGCGTGGGTTGTTCTGATACGACTCTGATGAGACGCATGCGGAAGACGGATGGAGGCTTGGAAGGGCGGGAGGTATTCTTGTCGTATGCCCCATCCAGCGGTAGCTTCTCATAGTAGCTGCTCTTTGCTCAATCCAGCCCACGGCTGATTACGAGATCCAAACCCCATCGATGTTGTCTGATGCACCGGCTGCAGTAGCTGCAGGTGGTAGTTGATGTCAATGACGTCGAGGGCTTGCCACACCATACGTGGCTTCATGTACATCGATCCTGCCATCACTCTTTCGCGTTGGCTTGGCGTCGAGTCGTTCTGCCAGTGGAACGTCCGCTCGCCTTTCGAGGACGTTACCGTCCGCGCGGACGCTATCAACAATCTGGTCGCATGCACCATCCGGAGGTGGCTGATCTTCCGTCGAAGCCAAGCATCAGAAAATTCTGAGCACAACAGCAAAGCGAGAGCGCGCGCCAGATTGAGCCTGGGATAGCGAGACCACGCCAAATATTGGTGTGGTCTCGCTATCCCAGTTTAACGTTAGATGTGGTGCCAGCATCGCAGGAAAACCTGCCAAGCACGTGCAAAATGGATTTCGCACGTGCTGACACAGAGGTGGGCAACTTATGATCGTGGCCAGCGCAGCGCGTCGTGGCTTACCTCCAGTAGATGCCGTAGAGCATTCTCGGCGCGTTAACTTTCTGGTAGACACAGCATATACAGGGTAGGTATCGCAATCGATATACCGATTGCGGTACCCATTGCCAAGGACTTGTGATCTCGTCTCCGCCTTTTGGCGTAACGACCTCCGTCATCTGGAACACCTTTTGTGGCCGCCGTTCATTTGCTAAAAATCTTTAATTTCAACCAATCACAGCGCTTCGAAGGTCAGGGGAGGTGAAGCATTCGAAGACATCACAAAGCGATGGACGCAACGGCGACGACCATGGCGACGACGATGGCGACGCCACCCGTGGCCGCGCCATTGGCGAATGCGCCGCTGCGCCACTTCCAGCGTGAAATGCTGGAGCTGGCGCGCGAGCGCAACGTCGTCATGGTGGGCGACACGGGCATCGGCAAGACCCACGTGGCCATCGCGTTGCTGAACGAGCAGGACTACTCGAACGGACGCCGCGCCTTCTTCATGGCGCCAACGCGCCAGCTGGTGATGCAGATCACAGCAAAGATCCGTGGCGTGAGCACGCTGCCAACGCGCGCATACTGTGGGCGCGAGTTGGATCTCTGGGACGCGGCGCAGTGGCAGCACGAGCTCCGCACCACGCGCGTGCTGGTGTGCACGCCCGAGATCGTCAACAATGCGCTGCACAAAGGTTACATCCAGATGGATTTGATCAACTTGATGGTTTTTGACGAGTGCCATCATGTCACGAAGCGGCATCCGTACGCGCAGCTGATGCAGATGTACGACGCCACCAACCAGCAGACCATGCCGCGCTTGTTTGGCACCACTTCGTGTCCAACGCACCACTGCGCAGAGCGCCTGCACGCCGAGATGAAGAAGATCGAGCTCAGCTCCAGCGAGAAAACGACGTTTGCGGCCGTCGCGCCGATGGTGTTCGAGCTGCACTTGTCGCGGCATACTGAGAGCGCTGAGAATGGGATGGAAGGGCTGTCGGAGGAAGACAAGGACTGGCTTGGCAGGCATAATATTGGCAGTGAACTGCTGCCGGTGTATATCACAGTGATCCGCGAGATGAAAGATGCGCTGGTGCTCCCGGTGTACGAAAAACTGCTGAAGAAGTGCCACACGTATGATGAAACGAAGATAAGGAAGAAGCTGTCCACGTTCGTGCTGTCGTGCGTGAGCATCCTCGACAACTTCGGGCTTTGGTGCTTGTATCGCTTTATCGAGATCGAGATTCAACGGGTGGCAGATAAATTGAATCCGTTGCTTGCTATGCCGGGGACGATGTATGGGATCGATAGGGATGCACTCAAGACGATCCTGATCGTCGGTGGCAAACGCCGAACCTGCAGCCTCAGTTGCACACCGAAGGTGGACAAGATCGTGCAGTTGGTGCAAAGCACTCTGTTTGAGTCGGAGCCTGAAGCTGTGTTCAGTGACGAATCCGACGACTATTCGGATACTTCTAGTAGCCAAAGCGACGATGTCCTTGCAACTGGAGAAGCAAGTGTTGGTGACGACAAGGACAACACCGCAGAAGATCAATCGGGAGCGAGCAAACCCGCTGATCGGGTGTTGCAGGGGATCATCTTCGTGAGCAAACGTGTTGAATGTCGTATTCTGACCGAGTTTTTGAACAAGAAGTTCGAAACCGGGGCCAACCAGGAGGACGACGGGGAAGATGTGATGGACCTCTCCAAGCCTGCATTGTTTGGATGCGTCCTTGGTCAAGCAGGGGCGACAGATTCTGCATCGTTTGGCCTGCCCAGTATCCAAGACACACTGAAGCACTTCGGAAATGGCACAACACGCGTCATTGTGTCGACGTCGGTGTCTGCCGAAGGCGTGGACTTTCCCATGTGCAGTCTCGTGATTATTTCGGACAAGGTTCCGAGCGCCCGAACACTGCTCCAGCTTCGTGGCCGTGCTCGTCATGAAGATGGCGTCGTGTATTACCTGGCCCAGCACGGTGATGTTGGCCATCATGTGCACTTTCGAATCATGCTGGATGAGATATCACGCATTCAGAAGCTGGACTTCTCGTGTGACAAGAAGGAAGGCATTTTTAGCAAGCCACTGACGGTTGCCGTGGAAGAGCTGCAAGGATACACGTTCATTCCATCCACTAGTAAAATCGAGATCCCGTCGACTGGAGCAAGTTTGACCCTCGACAATTGCATCAAAACCCTGAATGAGTTCTGCCAGACGCTGCCTCCAGCTCTCTTCACTTTTGATGCCAAGAACATGTTTACCTACACTCAAGAGATCATTTGCAAACGCCCGCTTTTCAAATGCAAGCTCGTTCTTCCGCCCGAATTGGAAATGGAGCCGTTTGAGTGCAGTCCTATGCAAAGCAAAACCATCGCGAAGAAAGCTGTGGCATTTGATGCTTGCGAAGCACTGTTGGAAAAAGGATTCCTCGATGCGTCGCTCACATCGATCTATCGCAAAGGCAAGTCGAAAGCCATTCTGGATCCCAACAACATCAGCTCTTTCAGCCAGATGATTTTTAACAGCAAGTGACGGTGAAGGACGAAATATGAATCAATTACTAAACGGCTGACCATTCTCTTGGGCCTGTAGCTTCATGCTGACGACTGGTTAACCTCATGTTATGTGTAGACACAGTCAGATCATGAACGCGACGTCCGGGTTCTTACGCCCATCGCCGAAATACACAGACCCGAAATGGTTCGTCTCGGGTTGATGGAAGAAGAACGAGCCCGGGTAGAAGAAGTTGCGCAGCGTGACGTAGCGACCGGTATTGTCCTTGCTGACGACCCACGAGCCATCCAGATCTTGCGTCAGTGGGTCCATGAAGTCGCTGGCGCGAACGAGGCCGTCCGCCTGGTAGATGGCCTTGGCTCGTTCTGGTAGGTCGGGTTCGCGGAAGTGGAAGTAATTGTGCAGTTGGTGCGCTTGGTCCCACTTGAGGCCTGCAAACGAAGGGTTGGCAACGACCTGACGCATAGGTGAGACGACAAAGGCTTCTGTCGGCACAATCGACACTGTGCGATCGATCTCATCCACGATGGTCGCCAGCAAATCCAGCTCCGTCAAAGCCGACGGATCGCCATCTTCATTCTGCGGCTCATCGCCACCGGCGCCACTGCCGCTGAGGATGAGTGCTGGGTCTCCCTTCAGTCTCCTGTTGATGAACTTGGCCGCTGCCTCCACCTTTTGCTTAGATAGCTCTGGGAACTGCTGTAATTCGGGCGAAGAATTGGTGCTGAGGAGAAGTGCACACGCAAGTGAGCGTTATACCGTACGTGCTCGCAGCTACACAAGCCCATTCATGCGCGTGAACGCACCAGAAGTAGAATTTCTTGCGTGGATAGTCCTTGGACGTGACCAGAGCGACAGCCATCAGGTAGTCCTGTGCTTCACCCGAGATGCGGCCCCAAAAGCGGATCGACAGCAGGTTCTCTGTGGCGCGGCGCTTAATGAGCCCAATCTCCAGATTCGATCGCTCCTGTGGCGTCAGCGTCTGGCCATTGCATCTCCCAACGACATCCAATAGCTCCAGCTCCATCGTGATTCAAGCCACAATTTCTACAACGCCCAGTGCGCTGCTGCGTCCTTTCGACGCTTTGGGGCGGCGTAAAATATCTCGCTGTAATTACCCACCGAAATTGTTGCAGGTAAATCCTCTGCGTTATTTGCATGTTGACCTTGGGGGGCGAGTATCGATTTTGACAGGGGTGCGCGTGGATCGGAGACGCCATCGGCGGGAGGTCGAAGCTCACGACGACGCTCAAGAAGACGAGTGAGCGACAGCTAAGGCCGGCAATGACGGGCGAGACAGTGATGGGCAAGCCTGTGTGTCTGATCCACGGTGGCCACGAAGGGCTGCGAGTGGCTGAAGAAGGCGTGCGGTGAGGCACAGATTGCGCGTGATCGTACTGCCATCACCGACCTCATGGAGTTTCTGACGACGTGGCCATTGGACTCGTGGCTGGGCTTGGCTGTGCAGGTTGCTGGAAGCGTTGAACGAGCCGATCGCGGTGGTGTGCTTGGCTGGACAGTATCGGTAGGCTGGATGGACGTGGTGGCTTGTTTGTGTGGGGGTGTGGGTGGGGCGTGACTGACTGTCGTGGATGCCTTGCAGCACAGGCAAGAGCTTCTTCCTCAACCAGCTCACGCGCACCAAGCAGCGATTGGAGCACATCCACGGGCTTGCAAATGGCGACGATGGAGCAGCGGATGCAGCGCCGTCGGAGCTGAACGGCTTCCGTGTGGGGCCAACGACGGAGTCGTGCACCCGCGGGATCTGGCTGTGGGATCCGCAGCCGTCGATCCGCAACGCTCGCGGCGAGAAGGTGCTGTTCATGGACACAGAAGGCATCGCTGCGACCGACAACGACGAGAGCTACGATGCCAAGATCTTCTCGCTGGGATTGCTGCTGAGTTCGCTCTTTGTCTTCAACACGATGGGCGTGATCGACGAAGCCGCGATTGATCGACTGTTCCTTGTCTCGGAGCTGACCAAGCACGTTTGTGTGAGTGCTAATCCCGATGGGAAACCCACCAACACACCGAAAGCCAAATCGCTCAAACTGGATGAAAGCGACGACATCGAAGACGACACGAGCGATCCTCTGGCCGAGTCGCGCGAGCTGGCACCACATTTCCCACCGTTCATCTGGTTACTGCGTGACTTTATGCTGGATATGCAAGCTGATGGCACGTCATTGACTCCCAACGAGTACCTGGAGAAATCGCTGGAGCTACGCGACGGTAGCTCACGCCGAAATGAAGATCGCAACCGCATTCGCACGTCCATTCGAGTGCTGTTCGCTCGTCGCGAGTGCTTGACGCTTGTGCGACCTGTGATGGATGAGATGCAACTGCGCCATGCCGCCGAGCTGGAAGAGAAGGATTTGCGCCCTGAATTTGTCCAGCAGATGCAAGCAATAAGAGAACATGTGCTTAAAGTGGTGGCCCCCAAGCAATTGTTTGGCAAGGTCATGGATGGCCGCAAGCTTGCACACTTGGTGCGGTGCTACACTGATACGCTTAACAGCGGCTCGATTCCAGATATCAAAGCTGCGTGGGAATACGTCTCGGAAGCGACTTGCCAAATGGCGCTCATGAACGCTGTGGAAAAGTACGACGACATGATTGCCGTCACGAACCAGGAAGCCGCTGAGGGTGAGGCTGTGACGATCATCAATCAGCAAGAGTTCGAAAAGATCCACAAAGATGCACAAGATGAATCGCTCAACATCTTCAAAACGCAGTCCGTCGAGGGACCAAGTCGCACTGCTTGCTTCCAAAAGCTGAAAGCTCATATTCAGAAGCACAAGACGGCCAACATCGCACTGCTGCAAAAACGATCAACGACGTTTTGTGAACAGGTCGTTACCGAACTTCGAGCGAAGTATTTGCAAGAGCCACGTGAAGCGGGTCGATGGGATGCAATTTTCTTGGACGCCACGATCCGTACTTCCGAGGACGCCCTGAATGCCGGATTTGCAAAATTGATGGATACAATTGAAGCAGTTTACGAGGAAAAGGCGCAAGGTCCGTCCAAAAAAGTCGTATTCTACAACTTCCTGCGGCACGATGTGGTGTCCTTTTATCAGTCCCTCTTTGATAGGCTTGCGAAACGGTTTGATACGGAAAAATCGACGTGGGAGCAGTCGATTGCCCAACTTGAACAAGCGAAAGCAGCCATGGAAGCCCGACTCGAACAGCGATTGCACGAGAAGCAAATGGAGATCAAAATGTTGGAAGAGGTTAAGGCTCACTTGGAAGAAAAGGAACGAATGCAGCTGCAAAAGATCGAGGGACTCCAGGAAGACTTAGAGAAGCGGGATCAGTCGATTGCTGGACTAGAAGAGAAGAAGAAAGCATTGAAGGCGTCGCTCGATGAGTTACAGTCTCAACACGATGCAACCACTAAAGAATTGGATGCTGCGAAGCTACACTTGGAACATCGGGAAGAGTCACTAAACAACAAGGAAATTGAACTGAAAGAACTGAAGCAATTTACGGCGCAAGAGCGCGAGTCAATGCGCGCAACCCATCAAGAAGAAAAGGAGACATGGATAAAGAAGCTTGCAGACCAGACAGCAGAGAAATCGACACTTCAGAAAGCGATCAAGCAGAAGGAGAACGAGCTCGCGCAGCGTGGGTTAGAGATGGAGCTGCTGCGCAAAGGACACGAGCAGTTGGTGCAGCAATACGAGGACGAAGTGGCCGTGCGCAAGCAGAAGGAGAAAGAATGCTTGCGTTTGCGCGACCTCAACGTAAACGTGGAGAAGCGCTTGGAAGAAAGCTTTGCGCGGCAAATGATGATGGAAGACGACGTCGAAAAAGAGAAGGAGCTGTTGCTTAGTCGGTTAGAACGCTATCAGACGCAATTAGGCCGCATTGAAGCGGACAAGGAGGTGGAGCAGGTGCTGCAAGAATGTGTCGGTGAAGTGATTCGCTTGGCCGAAGTGGATAAGATCCGCACGCTGACCGAGGAGCGACAAGTGCTGCAGGAACGACTGGGTGAGCTATACCTCAAGATCTCGACTCTGCCAGATTTCTACCAGCGCCAGATTTTTTGCTCCCCAGACCCAGAGCCTAACTTCTTTGATGCTTTGACGTCCTAGACATGTACCGTTGTTACCATTGTGGGGTGGTGGATCTGAATAAAGACTGAACCCGACCTGCTCCTCATGTTCACTTTATACATTGATCGATTGAATATGTGCGTGTACAAGCCTAGTCCGAGTCAGTGAAGCGACCAAAATGCCCCGGCGAATTCGCCGCGAGCTCCATTGTCATCACGGCGCCAGCCACGTTGACCGACTTGTTACGTCGCATTCCCGGAGCTCCTGTTGTAAGTGAAGATTCGCTTCCAAATGGACGGCGGTGCTCTCCAGACGAGTTGGGTGATGATGGGGCGCGTGCGTTTTGATCCAAGTTGGACAAATTCATCGAGCTTGGCGATGTGTAGAATGAAGGCACGCGACCCATGTTCTTGTGGCCATTTCGGCGCTCGTCTTGTAGGGCTTGCTCACCACGTAAGTATCGAACAGCTCGTTCCAGGGCGAACTCGATGCGGCACATTGCTCGGATACGACACACAGCTGGCCACGTGGCTTGCTCGCCCGACTTCACGATGGATTTGATGTAGTATTCTCTCGTCGGATTCCTCAGTACGTTCCATCCGAGTTTGGCAAGTGGAATCTTGTCGCACGGGCAAATAGTGATGTCTCCTTCGTACTTTTGAGTGAGCAATGGAATCAGACCAATGTCGAGGAATTTGAGCACACTGGTGTTGAGACCAAACTCGGCAATATTCTTGATGTACGCCTTCATTTGCTTCTTGAGGAAGCTAAGTAGACTGCCGGTTGAGGTGTTTCCAAACGACGAATATCCGGAAACTGCCTTGTAGTGGATATTGACCTGGCTGACGATGAAATGGTTCACGTTGAACAACTCTGACAGGCGTTCCATCGGCAAATCACACTCAACACTGCCGTCACTCCACTTCAGTCCTTCACGGTAGTAGGGCACGATGTTACCATCTTTATCCTTGGCCAGCAATTCGACGGAGGGAAAGATCATTGGAATTGCGCAGGAAGCAAGTGAGGCCGACCAAATGAGGACGTTTGGTGCCGTCAGGTAATTCAGAAGGTGTGGGTAATCGCTTGCTTGGGACGGCACGACAGTAATGTTGATGATTCTGCCGGTTCTGTCATATGCCTCGCGGAAAGTGTAATCACCCATGTTGTTGCGCAATGCATCACGCAGAACGTTCGAGTCAAGAACGTAGCCCTTTTCGATCCATCGATTAAGCATCACCAGCCAGTCGCGAAGCCAAACATACGTGCTCTTGGGTAGCAGACTTTCGATCGCACGAAGAAAGGATGGTGTGAAGTCTTCAATGTCTTTCTTGGTAATGTTTGCGGAAAGATGATTCAGGTCCAGCGTGTTGGTCATGAAAAATTCACTGATCTCTTCGTCCGTACGAACGCCAATAGCACCTGCACAAATAGAACCTGCCGAGGAGCCTGCAATCACTGTCGGTAGTAGATTCTGCTCCGCGAGTGACTTGATGACGCCGGCGTGGTACAACCCCAGTGAACCTCCGCCTGACAGCAGCAGCGCAGATCGTCCAAAGGCGTGACGAGTCTCGCTAAAGAATGCAAGTTTGTTGTCGGTTGACAATTCTTCGTTGCCTTCTTCATCACTGCCCTTCGCGCGAAGAATCGTGTTCATCGACTGCACGATGGTGTCCAGATACTCGTCAATGACGTGCTTCGTACCAACTACCGCCCAACAGGGAATCAGACAAGAAGAACCAATTTCGACGCTCAGCAGCAACAGCACGCACCATGACTGACGGAATACAACTGCGGATTGCCGAGACCCCAGTGCTTTCGCAGCAAGCCAGCGCGAAGAGCGAACATCAACCCCATCGTGTCATTCTCTAACAGCAACCGCTACGACGTGCACGACGTGCTTAGCTCATCATAACCAGCACACATCAACCATCTCTCACACAACACACCTTGTACATCTGCGTCTTGTTCATCACTCGCTCGTACAAAAACGACTTGGAATGAGGATTCTCGCGCCACCGATCGAGCCCCTGGATCTTGTCCAGCTCGCCTGCGATCGCCTGTCGTTCCTGGTACGTGTTGGCGTTGTTGAGCTGGGACATCAGCCGCGCAGTCTTCCTTCCGCGTGCCGTCAATTGCATCACAAACCGCTGCAGACGGCCGCGCACGCGGCTGCTCAGCTCATAAAAAATGTGCAGCACGAACGTCGCGCACAGGTACCGCACAAACAGGTCGGGCACGAGCACAGCGCGCACCGTGCGCAGCCACAGCTCGACTAGCGTCAGCGCCAGGCGCGAGTAGTAGCCCTTGCGCTCGTGCAGCGCCACATTGGCGCGGTACTTGAGCTGCCGCAGCAGGCGCTTTGCCAGTTCCTCGTGTTTCTCGAGTCCTGTGACAAAGACCCAGAAGCGCAGCCACACGTGGAGCGACGAGCCGGCCAAGCGCGCAGTGCGCAGCACGATGGGGTTGCGCTGCACCAGCGCCAGCACCTGCGCGCCTTCCTCAAGCCGCGACGCTGCCGCGCCCATGGCGATGTCTTCCGGAGATCTCCGGCGCTGCCAGCGAGTTCTGCGCCGCCAGGGATTGAGAAGCCGCGCCTGCCTTCAACTTCCCCCCTCAAGTTGCAACCAGGCAATGGGGAGTGGGAGGACGGGTTGCAGGAAAAGGGTGCTCAGCACCACGTCAGCATCTGCATGAAACGACGGGCACATCCCGACTTGAAGTTGCTTGCTGACGTTTGTCAATTGAATGATAGTGTTGACAGCAAGGATGTTCCCCGTAAGATAAATTTATATATATTCTCCAAGCATCATCAACCTTATACAGAAAATCTGAAATGGTGAAGCTGCACTGCGGTGTGTTTGGCGAAGGAAGCGTATTTTTCTGGCGAGATTGAGTGCAATGTAGATGTGGAGGAGCTTTTGAAGAAGATTGCTGGTATTCTGAGCTCCAAGAAGGTCACTGTGTTGAGGCTGTACTTGCCGGGGAAGAAGGAAGGCACGGAAATTAAACTCGCTGTTCTTGCAGAGAGGTAGACAGTATGACAGTGAATATGTGCATATGCTACTGTACCAGACAGGACGCTCGATGACGAAGCCTAGAGCGTTCAGGCCAGACATGAGAGCATCCATGTGCTCGTTGAACTTGCGGAAGCAGTGGCTGGTGGTGACTTGGTGACTTGCTTCAGAAAACGCAAATTGTCAGAATCAACGCTCGCCAACGATTGCTCGAAGAGCAATCTCTCTGTGCTTCCCTCGCCATCGGAGTTGAAGGTCATGTTGCAACAACTGCTCCCGTTCAGGCTCCCACTTCATAATCAGACAATTGCCGCGGACATTTTTTACCAGAATGGTGACTTCTTGTTGTGCAAAGAGCTGTCTAACACGATTGAGTACTTCAAGTGTGTAAGTCCGATTCAGCGCTTGACAGATGTACTACGATGTACTCTTCACCTTTCCAGTTCGCATAAGTTTCGCCCAAGGAACTCATGTCAGCCTCCACAGAAATATCGTCGATGACACTGGAACCAAGGCAAAGCGATTTTGGCTTGATTTCCTATTGCACTGCAAGGTTGTTGTTGTTGTGGTCTATTACGTGCGCCCTAGGTAACGTTACAATATTGCACTGCAAGGTCTTCGTGGCGAGGAAAAAAGTTCCCACAAATCCATTGGTATTTCATCGACTGAAAAGATGCGAACGTGGAATCGAATGTTTCACGGAGACTTGCCGTTCATTCTTGGGTATGCCACCAGTGGAAGTAAGATCAAGATCGTCTCGATTGATAGTCATCTTCACACCGAAGCTGTCGCGAACTTGACATTATTGAGCAGAAGGCGGCAATGGTTAAGGTGTTCTACCATGTAGTTGGTTCTACTTGTCGCGATGAACACATTCTCGACGCGTCGTTATGTACGCAATTTGATGCCGTGCACCCCTGATATCATGCAACAACACACGATGGAACTGGTGGATGTTCTTGTCGTTCGTACCATCGACTGACAACTCGTTCAGAGACACGGCTTATCGACATGTACAAATCTCTTCAAGCACTAAGTGTACGCTGGCTTAAGGAGATGCATCTTCAGTCTGTGCGGTAGTTGGAGCTTAGAAATGAGCGGAGTTCAGCAATCACTGTGTATTTTCGAGAACGTCGAAGAAATCCACGAATGTCTCCAAGGCATGGTGATACTGAACTGTTGAAGTTTTGGCACGGCTGTAACTACTGCCAGGGAGAACATCACCGAACGAGTAAAGGAGGACATTGGGTTCTGGTCGACATGGATAAATCACACCGACCGAACACAACTAGAATCGCCTGGGCCCACGATTGTCACGGCCATATAATCAGGTTTCCGCATGACCTGTACCAGCTGGGGCAATTGATGAAGTTTCTCGCGGTTCCTCTGATCAACAAGTTACGGGGTGTCCGAACTGCGCTTCGATGCGCACCGTTCGCTTGAATCAAGCTGATGTGTCTCAAGACACGGCAGCAGAGACTGTGACAGCGAGCAGGCTGTGCTTGGTGGTTTTCGCAAAACATGGTCGAGCAGTGTCTCCCTATTTTTTTCCACTAAGAAGTGCATTTCTTCAGCGTGGAGGAAAATACCAGTGGTGAGCGGTGGTGACGGAGCGGTGATCGTGGCACAATGTTCGCAGTTCCCATCTGCGACTGCAGGAGCAGCGCGATTTGTCTGTCTATCGTCTGTCCGTCCTTCAGGTAGCATTCCCGTTCAAGCAACACCCAGCTCTGTCGGCATTGCTGCTCGATTAAAGCAGCAATGATGGCAAAGTCAGAATGCAGAAAGCACCATGCACTTGTTTGAACCGCTGCTTCGATCGAATGTGCCGATGCCTGGCGCATTCTGAAGCCTCAACAGCGACAGCTAGGCAACAGCACTGCTAGCGCTGTAACGCCAGCGCTCATCAGGTGCTGGTCGGTGTGGTCTCGCGGTATAGCCCAATAACCGCTCCCTTTCATCGCACTGCAACGTCGTGCAGCGTGCGGTCGCTTCCAAGCACGTGTGCATAGCACCGCTGCAGGTGTCGTGACTACCGTTTGTATCGGCCATATTCGGCAACAGCGCCGCCAAAATCCGCTTGTTGGATGCGCTACTCACCTTGGCGTCATTGCAACACGACGAGATGGAAGAACGCGAGGTGCTGGCTGAGGTACTGCAGTTTGATATTCGACGAGCTGAAGCTGCAGCGCCTCAAACAACACCTCATGGACTGATGACAGGGCCAGACGGGCCGTTTGGTATGGATGGATGGATCACCGTGCGACCACCAATATGATCACATCGATATCGACAATCTGCACATCCGCATTGATGGTGTGTGCCACCGCGATCGATGGCCATGAGCACCAGCACCAATGTCCGCGTGATCACCGCAGACGGCCAAGCCTAAAGCTTACCTGTTGGCGGGGGATGTCGTGCCATACGAGTGCATGCAGCACGGACCTCGGTGATGCCAATGGTATCTCGCAGACGTCAGCTAAATCTTTCCGGCAGGTCCAACGGAACTCGCTTTGATGTCCGCCAATCACGGAACTGTTTTTAGTGGAAAAGCTATGGGCAGGTGCAGATAAAGAGGTTAGAGCGATTTCGGAGCCTCGTGTGCTAATGTGTTGGAGAACTGCATCCACCCCATGAGCAAAGCGAGGGAGCATTCTGTGATCAAGCTCTCGTTGCTGGTTCGAACCGCAAACGGTTGCGCTGCTGGCAAGAAAATCGTCACCCTATCTATCAATCAATCAATCACGTTCTGGTGTATTGACAGCAATAGCTACCATATCTTAAGGACAAGTTACTCAGCGGATGCACCCAGTGGAGTTGCTCCGACGTCCGAGCGCGTTTAGGACCGATAAGGGCACCGGTTGGAAAGTCCTCGTGGTGTGTTGTTCAACGCCCAGTTGGCCAGGCTATCAGCCAGAACGTCGATGGTGTCGCCAGACACTCGAGACCAACGAGTTGTGCAGCAGATAGACGATCTGGAACAACTCGTCACTCTGACCAACGTGGAACTCGAAAATTTTTGCTGGATGTGATGAGCCTCGCTCCGGCATCTCGATGAGGGCAGAGAGTGGCCAAGCTGCCCGCCCTCAGAGGATACACAACCGCGTGATGCCGCATCATGCGGGTGTTCGATGTGTCCAGCGCAAGTGCAGAAACCTGACACTGCGAATGGGCGTGGCGTGTCTTGGTGATCAACGTTTAGGCCCTTTAAATTGAGGTCATTCGCATGAGACGGCAGTGATTTCAATCACTGGCCACCTCGATCAGGTTCATCATCACTAGCGGCCTCTGGCACACCCGGCGTTCCGTTGATACGGCACGTTCATGCGAATTCAACCTTGTTCCCGTGCTGAAACCAGAGTTGTGTTTGTCAGAACTGCTGACGCACCAGTTGTGTGACACCACAGGAGGAAGTGGACGACTGAACGCATGTCGTCCGAAGGCATGCTTTGTATGGCTGGACACGCGTGCAGCACCATCGCGTCGGTATGACGTCGACATCGTCGCCATGTGCTGGGTCCACTCGTGAATGTGCACTCATCGCTCAACCCAACTGTGCAAATGCCATATCTGCCGCAGCGAACTGTCATCCTCCCAAGGTAGGAAAATTGTCGAGCATGACCCTCACACCAATCTTTCGATCGAAGACACGTGCCCTATTCGTGGAGACCTCAGAATCTGCCGCATGGCGAAGTGGAATCACTGCCCGACTGCGTGGAGGTGGTGGCTGGCTGGCTGGCTGGCTAGCTGGTTGCAAACTGCTCTCACTTCCTTTTCGACACCATCAAGATGACGACTACCAGGGTCGGTCAAGTCCTTGCACTCTTGACCATTGCCCTTAGCCTGCATGGCACTCGTGCCGCGGATCCAGCCCCGACAGCAGCGCCAACCCCAGCACCAACCCCAGCGCCAACTCCGGTCCCAACCCCAGCACCAACCCCAGCACCAACCCCGGCACCAACCCCAGCGCCAAC
>NSDO01000174.1:0-60498 GCA_002286825.1 Lagenidium giganteum | reverse complement strand
GCGCCAACCCCTCTGCCATCACCGGCACCAACACATGCGCCAACTCCGGTACCAACCCCAGCGCGAACTCCGGCACCAACCCCAGTGCCATCATCGGCACCAACACCAGCATCAACCCCAGCTCCAACACCAAATGTGACAGCAGCTCCAACTCCGGCTCCGACACCCAACACCACAGCCGTACCAACACCGGCGACCAACTTCCCCACATCAACACCATGCACGACACCAGTGACTACACCCACATCAACACCAAATCCCTCCACGCTAGTACCAACACCAACGTACACCAAGACCTCTCCACCATGTACCAAGAACCCATCATCACCATCGTCGCCATCACCATCGCCACCTCCAACGAAGACCAAGTCGCCAACGCCTTATGCGACTATCCGCACGCCGGCACCAGCACCCGGTCAGAGTCAGTCACCAAATCAGAGTCAAAGCCAGAGTAAGGGCCCCGTCATCACACCGTCTGCGCAGACCACTCCGAAGCCAACATCCGCGTCGACCCCGCCCGCTTCCTCCGTGCCTAGCACTCAACAAGCCCACCCAAAGCCGTCTGTTCCCAGCACATCGCCTGTTGCTCCAGTTCCGTCTGGCAATCATCCAGTGCCAACTTCTGGTGCAGAACAACAGCAGAGTAAACCTGCTGCCGTTGCATCGACTGCGCCTTCGTCCATTGCCCCGCTCCCATCGGTCACTACATCGGCTTCACCAACGAATAAGCCGTCTCCAGTGACATCTAGAGCTCCGAGCGCAGGTCAACAGCCACACCTGGAGCAGCGCCAACAATGCTAAACAGACCTTTGCATTTCCACGCGTGGTCTTCACTTGTAGCCATCGATTTCTTGAATGAGATACGAACAAGTCGTGCCAAAGCCCTATCGCCACCATTATTTTCACATCTCGTTGTAGCTCTTCTGGAAGTAATAGATGGACGGAATATAGTTGTTTGGATCTCGTCCGTGCCTTTATGTGCCAGCTGAGTAAGTGACTGATTGACTACATATCCATAGCAAACCGTTTAGTAAGTGTATTTTACGAAGAATATTTCCGACCCTGTTGTTATTTCACCAATCTCACTCCGTGACCTTTCAAGATCAAAGGTTGACGCCCGTGGCGTGACCTGGGATGTAGCGCTCTTCCTGGAGCACTTCGTCGGCGATGGCACGCAGGCGCTCGTCGCGCTTCGGGTCAGTCTTGAGCTCACGCAGCAGACGCTCGATCTTCTCGGACGCGATTTCGCAGTAGAGCTCCGTCAGGCGTTGCTCGTGTGCGGCCGATGGGCTGTTGGAGGCCAACGACGAGGACGCGCGCGAGATGGTCGCCGTCATGGCGTACAGGGCGATGGCCGCGTCGGCGATGCGCTCCAGCTTCATCTGTTCGTCGATGATCTTCTTGCCGTGCTGGCGCAGCAGATCCTCGACGCTGTCGCCGAATTCGGCCGTGCGCTTCTGCAGCAGCTCGGCGCTGGCCTTCAGGCTGGGGTGCACCCCCTCCAGTGGCTGGGGCGACAGCTTACGCTGCAAACGGTCCGACACTTCCTTGGCGACGGCCGATGGATCCTTCAGCGGGTTCTTGAGCAACTTGCCGAGCTCAGTGAGACGGTCGCCGGCAGTCTATAGCACAGGAGACACACAGGCGTGTCAGTCACGTGATATCAACAGATGAGATTTTGCGGAAATGGACTTACTCGGATGCCGCTGAGCGCAATCAGCATACGCAGAATCTCGTTGGTACCTTCGAAGATCGAGAGAATACGGCAGTCACGCATGAGGCGCTCGAATGGCCAGTCCTTCATGAAGCCCGTGCCGCCCATGACCTGGATGGCCTCGTTGATGCCAGCGAACGCCACCTCCGAGCCGTACACCTTGCACATAGCAGCTTCAATCTCGCACGACGGATCACCACGATCAATCATGCCCGTGGTCATGAATGCCATCGACTCAATGGCGTACGAGTCCAGCGTCATCTGCGCGAACTTCTTCTTGATCAGCCCGAACGACGCCAACGGCGCGCCAAACTGCTTGCGCGAGTTAGCGTGTTCCGCCGCCATGCCCAGCACGCGACGCAGCGACGCACCAGCACAAGCGCCGAGGCCGAAGCGACCGTTGTTCAAGATGTTCATGGCGACCTTGAAGCCCTGGCCCACGCCAGCAGCGCCACCGGTCTTCATGTCTGGCCCACCACCAAGCACGTTCTCAATTGGGACCTTGCAGTTGTCGAAGAACACCTGGCACGTGTTTGAACCACGGATGCCGAGCTTGTCCTCTGGTGGTCCGCTCGTGACGCCACCGAAGCCACGCTCGACGATGAACGCCGTGACCTTGTCCTTGCCATCAACCTCAGTCTGAGCGAACACGGTCATGATCTCAGCCCATCCGCCATTACTAATCCAGATCTTGCTGCCGTTGAGGATGAAGTGCTTGCCATCTTCTGAGAGCGTGGCACGGGTCTTGATCGAGGCGGCATCCGAGCCCGTCGATGGCTCGGTCAATGCAAACGCGGCCATGTGCTCTCCAGTGGCCAGCTTGGGCAAGTACTTCTTCTTCTGCTCCTCGTTACCGTTGAGCAAGATGCCCTTCAAGCCGATCGACTGATGCGCCATGACGGTGACAGCAATGCTGCCATCCGTGATCTCTTCGCACACACGGGCGTAGCCTGTGTTCGACAAGCCCAATCCGTCCAAGTCCTCAGCGATCTGCAAGCCAAAGAGACCGAGCTCGCGCAGGTCGTTGAGCACCTGCTCCGGGATCTCCTTCGTCTCATCGATCTTCTTCGAGTCCACGCCGCCAAAGTACTTGGACACGGGGTCCACCAGCATCTGCAGCGTCTCCTTCTCGTTCTCCGACAGCGTCGGATACGGGAACGCGCGCTTGGCGTTGTTGACGCCCAGGAACAGGCCGCGCGTGTACGACACGTTCTCAGCCGCCTCGGCTGCGGACTGCAGCGAGCGCACCTGCTGCATCGTGGCAGCTGGCAGGTGCGTCCAGCGCGTGCTGTGGCGCTGCACGTTGCGAAGCAAGGCAAGGCGAACCATCGTCGGAGACGTCGACGTCGGGGCTTGTCAGCGAGTTGCGATCTGACCCGTTGCGATCTGACCCCACGGCCACGGCCACGCATCCCTTCAACGTCCCTCCGAGAACCCGACGTGTGTGAGACCCTCAAAACGAAACCTCAACAAACCGGTATGGATACCGGTATGCCAACCAAGTGCGTGACAGCGGCGTGTCATCACAATGCGTCACACCCACAGGATGGTCTACAGGTCGACGACAGTATTGCGACGTTGTTATGAGCTCCGGACGGACGACACAGCAGCAGAAAGGAGACCGACAGCGATGGAGGGGTGGTGGACAGCGAGCTGGTGCTCAGTTGGAAAAGCTTCAGCAAGAAGAAAGATGGTGAAGCTTGCGTGCGCGATCGTGGGCAGGGAGGGAAGCGCCTTCGGCGTGGATATCGATGCCAGCAAGTGGGTGGATGACTTGAAGAACGCAATCCAAGTGCATCCAGAGTTGGGCTTGCCTATTAACAGCAAGCTGCATCTGTTCCTTGCCAAGAACGGCGACGCGTGGCTCGAGTCAAGCTCAGACGATGTGAAGAAGTGGTTGGTAGTCCTGGGATAGGGAAGTCAGTGTTCGGGGTCTTCTTGCTGCTGCTGTTCATGATGGAGCAATAGGACATCGCCTACCACCCTCTTGGTGATCCTCTCGTCTACTTCACTTGGAGCAGCACGAACGGCTGCGGGGTTGCGGATATGCCACGTGCTAGGAGAACTTTCGATGGTTTATTTCATGGAAATGAATCCGGTGGAGCATTGAGCTTTAGCCGCTTCAACCATGCGAATCTGATTGCTAGCCCACGCACTAAGTATTACAACGAGTTTGTCAAGGAGAAGTGCTTCAAGGTGTTTATGAATCCATGGACCAAAGCCGAGTGCCAGCGATTCGCCGATGCGATTCACGTGGAGGACCAAGACAAGTGGAGACGGAGGTTCAATCTCGTTGGGGGCAAACCAAGGTTCGTGTGTCCCAGTCGTTTGATGACTTGGTACAACAAGTGAAGGAAGCTATTCCTGAATTGAAAGACCAGGTTCGGCTTTTCGAGCTGAAAGTATTCGATGATCGGATGAAGCACATTGTGTTCCATTTGTATCGCGATGAGAACGCACCCACTCGTGCTTACTTGGCGTATTCATCTTTGGCAGTCGAGGCGATCATGAACGCTCCTTATGAAGTTGGATCCGCCGATGAAATTCGCTCGTTGTTGCAGACTCCAGCCCCGAATTTGCAGTCGTGGCGAAGCAAAGAGATCGAGAAGTTTCTGCTTCAAGAACTCGCCACCAACGCGTTTTGTATAAAAGCACTCGAAGGAAGGAACGTCAAAGGGGTCATAACGCATGGTCCGTTGAATGCAGCGTCCGAGGTCATTCAAGCGTCATCCGAAATCCAGAATAAATTGGTTCTGTATATCCCGCTTTCCAAGACATTTCTAGCAATTGATGGTGTGCTTGTCGTCCCACAAGCTGGTCATATTATCTACGCTCAGTCGACAGTGGCAACAACTCATCCCATCAAATACCAACTCTTGAAAAATGTCCATCAGCATTTGACACAGCGCCAAGAGTTTCATGGCTATACACACATCCTTCTCTTCGTCGTCCCGAGCGAAATCTACGACGGTTTTACTGTTCAATCCTACAAATATGCGGACGGGAAGAACCGCACAGGGAGAATTGATATCGACATGACGCAGTACGTCGGAAAGATCATTCGGCAATAGTTCAGATTCGCACGATGTGAGAATCACCCTTTGCTCTGAGGCTCAAGAACCTCGACCCGCCCGAGCTCGATGCAATACGTCCAACGAAAATCCGACCACGGCATCGGGGAAGTTAGTTGCATGAGTGGCGGAAGCTGTGAAGCTTGACGGAGGAGGACACAGAGAATGGAAGCCGGTATTCGTTTGAAATGATGGATGAAACATTGGACACCGCAGACTATTTTGGACAGAACTTTAAGCGAAAACGAAGAAAAAAATCGACGTGTTGGTGGTTGTTCCTGAAAGTGCGCGGTGATATTGTGAATGCTGCGACGAGGAAGAGTAAGCTCACCGATGTGAAAAAATCGGTAAGACACGGCATCCTTCGCGAAGTGTAAGGGCGGTGCTAGTTAAGTGAAATGGTCGAAAAAACTTGACGGACAGATTGGACGTCATCGCCTCGAACGTTCCGAGGACAGGATACGGATACCGCTGGTTCTGTTAAACGAGACGTTTGCATTGTTTGAGGAGATTGAAAGTGCATAAAATTTGTCGACCAAGATTGTGAGTTTGTGATGATCCTTTGCGACGCATGCCACGGGAATTGCTGAAAGCGTATTTGCTTGTTGACTTTCCAGCCTCGTCGATCAAGTTGATATCTGTGGACCACTCATAAGCGTGTATGGGATTGTCAACATGGGCGACGAAAATGCAATTTGCGAGCCTCTAGTCATGAGCTTCCCCCTGCTTTTCTTTGACAGCGAGTGGTTAATGGTGGCATTGACCCGCATTTGTGCGTCTTTGAAGACTGCTGTGCAAGCGCTAACAGCGGAGTGCCAACAGCTCGTTGCCCGCCGTAGAAATCCCGCGAGATATGTTGTGCTCATTCAGTTGGTGGCCCACCGATGGCCCTGCCCTGTGCCACGCTGATTCGCTGACTAGGTGGCCCAATCCAAACCTGGCTGCTTCCAGCTTGGTCCAATAGACTCCTCCGTCCATAACGCACTGACAGCGATGCAGCTCACATCGTCGCACCATCAATGTTGGGATAGTGGTTGGGTTGTCGCGTCGATGAAGTGTGAGTGCAGGTTGCATTGCTTGTGCTCTGGCATTCTTGGAGCGTAGGACACAGCGCGATGTGGCTGATCCATTTCAGCGTCATGCTAACGGAATACATACGTTGACCCTGACGATCTCGCCAAAGCTGTGTTGATGTGGTGTAGTGGTTGCCAAGGTGGTTGCCGCAACAGTAACTTGTGAAACCACGCGCATGGCGCTCTGTCACGGACTCAGGAGTCCGGAGTCAGGAGCAATCATGTCAATTGTGTTTACTATGGTACGAGCTATATTAATTGTTCAATTGTTCACTGTGGTCGCGGTGGGTGCACCTAGTGCTACGCTTGCATTCAGGTCTGTCCTTCGTCATCGACGCAGATGGCCCCATCAGTTGGCCGGCTCACCAGCCTTAGCAGCACCAAGCTGTGCCCAGATCTGCTCCACGTCGCCCTTGGCCTCCATCACCACCGAGCGACCATCCGTCGTGATAATGTCGCCCTTGGCATTGAGAAAGATGAGCGTCGGGATGCCGCTGACACCAAACTTGCTGCTCAGCGCGTCTTCGCGGTTGCGGTCTTCGAATGGCACGGCCGCGAACGGCATGTCCTTGAAGTAGTCGGCGAACGACGCCGCATCCTGGTCCGCCGACACAAACACGATCTCGACGTCTGGGTGAGCTTCCACCAGCTCGTCGTACGTGGCGGAGAGGAACGGCGTGAACGACCGGCATGGCGGACACCAGTGCGCACTGAAGTAGATGCCGACGACGCTCTTGTTCTGGAAGTGGTCAGCGGTGGCCTTGAGCCCCGACTTGGTGAGCACTTGTTCGCCGAAGAGATCCGTCCAAGCCGACATGCTGGTTCGTGTGATGATGTGTGTGAGAGTGCGAGTGTGAGCCGAGCAGAAGGTGGCGAGTGAGGTGTGCGCGGAGGCGAGTGAGTTGTGAAGTGAGAACTGCGTGACTTGGGTGAGCCTGCGTGCGAGGCGGCAGCGCCACGACGTTGGACGTGCATGCGATGAAGCGTCGTCGGACTAGGTGGTCGTGATTGAGTGAAGGTGTGTGCGAGAGAGAGGAAAGCTTTCCGCGTTTGGTAAACTTCGGTCGTGAAGTTGGCGCGTTACATTTTTGTCGCAGTGAAAATTTCGAGAAGAATAACGTGAAGCCACCGATGGACCCAGCAGGAAGCAGCCAGTGCGAGATCAGCTTGGCACGGCTCCATTGGTGGATGAGCATACCACTGGCAACGATGCAGGTCAGCAAGACAGGCAGGCGGATCGTCGCACCATGATTGTTGGCGTCGCGCATGTCGCGTCGATGACGCATCCGTGGGTGTTGCTGTCAATGTGGCGAGCGGATATGATCAGGATGCGCGTCGATGGTGCTCACTTGCGAAGCTCCGAGTTCGTGACATGGCAATGACGGTCTCATACACTAAATATTAATTGCTAATTATTTGCACGCTCTCGCGTGAACGAATAATGAATGCTCTTCCTGTGGAGCATGTGGGAGATTTCTCTGCTCGGAGGGGACACTTGTGCTGAGGCGACTCACGCTTGACATTCGCACGAATCCTCACAGTCGCACTCGACGATGGGAGCCACCTGCATCGATTTCAGAGCCTTCATGGCGCTCAGATCCTTCGCTTTGCGCTGGATGATCGCGTACGAGGACAGCGTCTCGCGCCATGCCTTGGCTTGATCTCTCGACGTCGCGGACAGATACAATGCGCGGCCGTTGGCCAGTTTGATGCGCAGACCATTCTGGACGACATTGGACAAGGACGCGTCGAGGACTGCGTCTTTTCGAAGCAACTTGGCGCTGTCCGTGTCCGACGACCAGCACGTCAGTGTGCCTTGCTGGAATTTGAAGAAGCGGGGGCGCCAGACTTGGACGGTGCGGTCACCGCACTTGACGAGAAGGAAGCCGTCGATGGCACGCGAGAATGGCAAGCTGACGCTGTTGGTGGCCGCGCGGCGCTTGCGCAGGAGAGCTCGGTCGTGGGAAGCAGCGATGCACATGATGGAGCAGGAGTGGAGGGAACGACGTCGCCGTCTGAGTGCAAATCCTGTTGTGAGCCGACGCACAGATGAACAGCGAGCATTCACCTGTCGACAGCATGCCACGCAGCCGAACATGTGCTGCTGCGCGGCGCCTTTTCCAAGGTTGCACAACGCAATCAAAAGCCCTCGATTTGTCCAGATGTTCGTTAGAATATTCTATTTCAGAGGTCACTACAATAATATGGTGCAGTCAATTTTGCCGGATAACAGAATCAATATCATATTATAAGGTTCGTCCGGTCGTCAGACCCTGCACAACTGCTCACCTGACAAGGAAACATCTGGGGTTACGAGGCCAAATCCGTCGAGGCAATGCTGGACACCTTCGATCGTCGAGAGTCTGAGAGCCCAACAGGATCTGCAGTGTGACAACGTCAGCAGCACTTTATGGAGCCTGCACTCCAGGCTAATGAAGCGGAGGGAAGAGTGGCTGACACTGATCCCACTTTCTCTTCTGGTCGGTCTTCCCGCCGGGCGAACGCATGGAGCACGGGGTGAGCTGGTCCGTGTGGCGTCGCAGCGTTGCGACTCCCACGTTGTGATGAGTGCGGTGACAATGAGGCGTGGGTCCTGTCGTGCTTCAGCTTGAGCACCGCTTTCGCATCACCCCCCCCCCCCCCCCCGCCGCGTCGCGTCGCTTCGCGTCCACGTCAACGAATGGCGCGGAATGGCTGTTGAGGTTCTTGAAGGCAGGTGCCGCCAACGAGACAGCAGGTGTTGGGCACCTGCGCACGAATTGTGCTGATGGCGCACTTTGGCGGACGATGATGAAGCATGCTCCGAGATGACGCCTGGTATGTGTGTGCTTGGAAGTGACGATTGTCAGCTCGCACGTGCGGAAGTTCACGACTCGTGAACGTGGGCATCATCAGTCTCCTATGCACGATCCGTGTGGGGAGTGTGCTGTGTGCACACTTCGTTGGAAGCGAACGTAATAGCGTTATGCTCGAGCGATGACGATATTCAAGTCGTGAAGGCGCAATCCAGAAAACGTGGTTTCGAGCATCCACTCTGGAAGAGGACCTGCAACTGGGAGATGGTCACACCGGCAATGAATTCAGGTGTCGTCACAGCTGTGCGCATTCGAATGTCCTCAACTGATTCACCGCTCCACTCGCAGCAGCGTGGACAGGTGCGCATTCACGAAGGAATTCATACAACGCGTAGAGTACGATTGGCCACTGTGCTTGCTGGTCCACACTGACCAACTGATCCACCGCTCCACTCGCAGCAGCGTGGACAGGTGCGCATTCACGAAGGAATTCATACAACGCGTAGAGTACGATTGGCAGTGTGCTTGCTGGTCCACACTGACGTCGGAGCCTTGAGAAAACACTTGGGCATCCAGCGGCGTCGGTATCGCAGGATGTAGTCGCCCTTAGAGCACGTGAGGAGAACACTCTCTAAGTTCCCACACAACGGCGCAGGTGCCATGGACTGGGACCAGCCATCGCCTGACACCTCAAGACTATATAAGAGGTCAAATTCAACGATGGATGGACGATCATTTTGCGTGTGGTCACCGCAGCTTGTCGCACCTGTGATGACAGATCTCACTCGATTGCGTGTTATGCAGGAGCAGAGCAGATATGGTTGCTTTTTCATCGTCGACGTCCCATGAAAAAATGACTGTGTCTGGCGCCGAGTCGCCAGCTGCAGCACTTCGGCTGCTGAAAATCAATTGACCGACCAGGCGGGGTGGCTGATGGCAGAGTTCGAGGATCAGGTGGCAGGTGATGATTTCCATCTGCAATGTCTGTCTTGCTGCTTCCGACCTCATCAAAATCGATGTGAACTCCGTCGCATGTATCGTGTTGTCAATGTCATCGCCCCAATTCTTCACGTCGCAGTTGCCACGGCTTGCGCAAGTCGTGTCGACAGTTCTTGATTTCACGGATAGCTTCTGTTTCCAACGTTGATGTTGCTGCATCATCAGAGAGCGGCATCATCAGAGAGCTTGGTGTGCACACCCGTTGCGATCTCTGGAAGATCCCAGAGACACACGTGATGAAAATTTGCGGCTTGATCTCTCTGTGTTTGTGCGTCAACTGACGAAGCTTTCAAAGGCTGGTTGTCACGTTCCAACCCAGACCTGCGGCTTCGTTTCCAACGCAGTGCAGCCAAAGGAGCGAGCAGCAGCTGTCCGACAACACAGCTTCGAGAAGAAAGTCTCAACATATGGCTGTTGGTGCGAACATGCGAATTGATTGTTGTGTCCGCTCCGATCCAGCGAGATCCGGAGGATTCTCATGCTCATCGCCGAAGCATGCGTAGTTCGCGATGGACAGCCAACTCCACGGAAGCATTTGAACATGGTTGCGTTGATCAACAAAGAGAACATAGATTTGTTGTGCTTATAATTGCGACATGCACCGCCTCCCATCGTGCTCGTTGATGGGCGCTTGCTTCAGCTGTGCTGATCTCTTCCTCTTGTCGTCGTTGATGGAGCCGTTCGGCTTTTCATCGCGTTTGCCTGCTCTTCCAATGGAGCGGACTGTGTCTGAATATGACCTTCTTCAGTCAATCCTCAAAGCAGGAGCTGCGTCCTGTGTGACTGGTTTCCTGGTCTCTTGTTGCTGAGCCTCTTTGGCGCACGTTAAGGCGTTCGCTGAGCCGTTGGTGAATATGCGGGACGTGGCCTTCGTCTAGCGCAGTGTCGGCGCTGCTGCTGTCTCGGGTTGTGTCGTTCATCCACGGTCGCATTGCGTCGAGTTGTTGTCGTCCTCGATGACTTCGCTTCAGAGATAGATCATCTTGCGGCCACAGCATTGGCGCATGTGGATGCCGAGTTCTTCCGCTTGGTGCTCGCTCATCTCTAGGTCATCTTCGACGATGGTGCGGCAATACTCTGGGGAGCGCACCCACTCATCCGTCTCCTTCTCTGGTGGCGGTTCGCGAGGTGTGCCAGGCTGCTGCTTGCCCTTGGCCCAGGACAAGCCGCTACCGATCAGCGCCTTCGCGCGTGCCGTCACTTTCCACGCCGGCTGCCATCGCGGCGCGCTGTGTCGCTGTGGTTGGTCACGCTCAGTGGTGGGGGAGTCCGCACTGCTGCGTGGTTGATCAGCGCTGGGCGCGCTGCGCCGCCAGGCCGAGCACCACGTCGCTCGCAACAAGGTTGTGCCACGGGCTTGCATGGTGATTTCGATCTGCGCGGTCGAAGCTCAAAGCTCGAATGACGCCACCGCGAGCTCACCACCCACGCCACCCACTGCGCGCGAGGAGACATGCTCGTTGGGTGATGGAGGCAGCTGGACGAAAAAGGGCGTTGCTCAGCGTCCGCAGCATGCTCAACAACGGCTGCAACGCGTGTCGGGGAGTCGATGCCAAGCCGCTGTGGCAGCTGCTGGCGCTGAGTGAGTGCTCTGGTCGGGTTTGAGCCGTGGACGTTTGCAATTTTCGCGCCAGAGCCAGATGGTGCCGCTGGCACTGAGCAGTGTCAACGAAACACGAAGCCGCTTGGCAGCAGCGAGTTCCGACCAGCTGCGAGTGTTCACGCAGGCACAAAGCAAGGCATGAAAAAGCGAAGCAACGCGCAGCCAGATGGTTGTCACTGGTGTGGCCTCGGTGCGATACGCTGGCTGGTTTCACGCTGTGCCTGGTCGGCGGGTGTCTGCAAGGAGTGCAGGACACCCATGACACACGCACCAAGTCGTGTCCACTGCGCTCCAAGGAGATGTGAGCTGCTCGAGCAGTGACAATCTTGCCGTGGGTTCGACGGGTTGCTTGTCGGATTGTTGTGAATCACAACTTGGGATGATAAAGTACCCCCCGAAAACGGTAGACGACCAGACAATCAGTAGCCACCTCCATGCAGCCAGACTGCACCGCTGTTGATCCGGAACAGCCATGCATTTGTTTGCCACAGCAGGCGGGAGGCAAACGTGAACGCCAGCAAGCAACATGATGATGTCACCGATGTGTGGATCGTCGGTCGCGCTCGCGGATCGATGAGACCCACTCGCGATAAATATTAATAATGGCAACCAAAGGTGTGCGAGCTGTAATGTGTTGAGTCGAATGCCTTGATCACGTCCATGGCTGTGTTCGCTGTGTCGTGTGTCGCCACCTTGTCGCACACTCGCTCGCTGCCCCGTTGTTGTCGGTGCTGATTATGATTGTCAAACGACGAGCAGGGACCGAGTTGCATGGCATGGACCCTTCTGCGTTGGTACACGTTTCGATCCACCCAAGCCAGTCGTCGTCTGGTGCTTCGTAGCCAGCGACTGCCAACCAAGCATCGACTCGACACTGGCTACCATTGATAGGTTGACGGTTGGCGAACACAGTGCGTGCCGCGCTCGTCTCTGAGCTCGTGTTGTTGTGGGGCCGCGGCGATGTGAATTTGCATTGTGCGCCGGTTGTCTCTGGGTGAATATGGTTGGTTGCCAAACCACACCGGCGCAATCCATCACTTGGCTCCGCAAAACCAACGCTTCGGATGGTGTCGAGTCGACGACACGACGACCACATGAGATGCAGCGCTCAAACTTTTCGGACACACACACTCCAACAACAGCAACAGGCCATGCATGCAGTGCACGTTGCCAGCGTTCGGGGTGGGACATGGAGCTGGGCTTTCAACTAATAGCAGAATGATGGCAGCATTGTGAACGTGGAACTGCCGTGGCATGTGAAGCCGGCATGTCACAGCAGCATTAGTGAGCTGATTTACAAGCCAACTTTGGAGCCACGTGATGTGATGTGATCTGATGGATGTAGCAAGGTTGGCAGCCTTGTGGCTCTGGACAAGCACACGACAACGAGCACGGTTGGAAGTGATGGAGGCTCCGAGTGTAAGGCTGCACATCGGAGTTCTTGGTCGGCTAAATCAAATGAGTTCGGTTGAATCAGAGTTGGCTGCCCAGTTGACAAGTCGCAGACGGCCTTCCCTAGGGGCGTTGACTGCGAACGTTGCTGGGGACGAGATAGTGAGTGATTAAGGCAACGACGAGGACGATGGCAAGCGTGTCTGGGTGAGCAGATCGCACCAAGGCATCATGCAATGTTCGAGTCAACAATTCAGCCATTTGGACTAAAGACAACAAAGCCACACGGCGCCGTGCCTCCTGCACCAGCAACTAACCCCACCAGGTCAGCAGAGCCCAAAAGAAAAGCATCACCATGGCGACCGTCGCCTTAGCACACCAACATAATCAATTTGATTTGCAAGCCTTGCACTCAAACGCTGCCCGGAGACGACTGCAAGTGTCTAAGTTGCAGCAGCAACGCAACCGCGACGAAGAGCGAGATCAGCGTGCTGGACTAGCGAAGGGTCGTCAAGATGGCTACGACAGCTACGTACCAGCCGCTACTAGGCAGAGGCCAGCGGCAACAGTACGAGACCTATGAACCGCATCAACCTCATCGGTGGCACCAAGAATGGGACTCTGTTGATCCGCGCATCTTATGCGTCTCCAGCAATGCGCACCCCCATAGTGATGCTCTCGAGGTTAGCCACACGGCGGCCGCCAGCACCACCAGCTCCACCAGCACGACCTGAGCGTATTCTGGTGGTTGGTGGTGTTGCCGTTCTTCGTCGTTGGTGTGATGCTCACGTTGAAGACGGCGAGGGGTCAATGGTGGTGGAAGCGACGTACGGGATACCAGCGCGTCAAGTGCGAACTGGAGGAGCTGGTTCAGGCCACAACGGAGGGCACGTGCGGGACCTAATAGTCTACTGAGGTTGCCATCGGGTGCATATTTAATCTATGACGGGTGGATGCTGATTCATTAATCATGGCGTGATGATGTGGCCAGGTGTCTCCTCCTCGACGACTATGCTTTCTTGTTGATAAAGGCCGACACGCGTCGAGCAATGCGCTCGAGGCGGTGCGTGCGCCAGTACTCTTCTTCCTCTTCGATGGCTTCCTCCGCTCGGATCTGCGAGATGAACTCAGCAAGTTCGATGCGCTGCTCTTCGGCCCTGATTCGACCCAAACGGCCACGATACGCACGCTGCAGCATGATAGCAGCGGCGCGCTCCAAAGCCCGCTGGGCATCGATCTCGCGACGACGGAGCATCCATTTCTTACCAGCTTTGCGGCCCATGTGACCGCGATACATACGCTGGATCTCCACAGCGGCATGCGCTTCGCGCTTGGCTTTCTGGTTCTGGAGGACGAGACTCTGCCGATACGCCGCCACCTTTTGCTCGTGCATCTTGTGGTTGCGCTGCTGGGCTGCATGGGCCTTGGCGTCGTATAGCGCTGCGCGCTTGGTCCGCAACGCAGCGTTCTTGGCCGCACGATCCATGCGCACGCGCTCGTCGCTCTTGCGCTCTTTCTCTTTGGTTGTCGACATGGACCACACGCTGCGCTGGTGCTTCAGCAGCGACAAACCTCGAAAGTACATGAGCGTCATGCTGAACAAGCCAAATCGCAGCGCGTTCTCGGTTTCCGTCAGCACGCGGTCGATCTCTGTGCCGTGCTTGACGGCCTTGGTTTTCTTATCTACTGTGAATGCTGCCACTTCAATGGGCCGCCACTTATCCAGCGGAATGCCCTGCACGTTTTCTTCCTCGCGCAACTCTTCACGGGCGTTCAGGATTCTTTGGTCTTGTTCGAATCGCCGCAGGTCTTGCATCGTCAACGGGCCTTCACGCTTCAGACTTGGCACGTACCCACCAACTCGACGCGTCGATTCGCGCTCGCCGAAGCACCAGCCTTCGAGCATAAACTCGAGAATGTCGTCGACCACTTCGCTCGCTGTGAGGCTGGCGACGAGCAGGTTGTGCTCGCGTTGTAGAGCCATCTGCACTTTGTGCTTGAGCTGCACTTGAGCGAAGCCGTGGAGCGCTTTGGTCTCAAACAGCGTGTCTTTGGTCGTGAATGTGGCGTGGAATTCGCGGTCGACCTCCTTGAGACGTAGGTTCTTGTCCCAACTCTTGAGTTCGTGCGTGAGCTCATCGAACAAGTCTCCGCGTCGCATTACGACCGGCTTGGCCCCACCAGACTTCAGGGCCGTGAGGCACACCGTGGATGCCATCGTGGCGTCGTCGCAATGGCGCACACGTTCCAGTTCCTCCTGAAGGACATCGATGCGCTGTTGGATCGTCACGGCCGATTCCTCGAGGAACGGCTTCCAGCTACAAGGGTTTGTGCGACAGGCCATGCAGCCACCTGGTCCAAGCTCTTGTTCTTCGAGCAAAAGTCGTCGTTCCTCAAGGCTTCGGCCTTGTAGAGCATCCTTGATCTCCCGACGTTGTTTCATTAACGTCTTTTGCTGGACAGCGCGACCTCGGACGCGAGCGTACTTGCCGTCACGCTTGGCCTGTTTCAGCTCTTCGGCAGCCTTGCTCTCACGTAAAATGCGTGCTTCCTCATCACTGTCTGAGTCCGATACAACGTTTGGATCGATGGACGACTGCGGTGTTGTCGTTGTACCTCCATTGATCTTGGCGCGGACAGGGTCGCCTGCGAGGAAGTGCTCGAGCTCGTATTCTTCGCGTTCCTGGACCTGCGCCACGAGCAATCGATCGAGCTCTTTCTCCAGTTCCAGACGCAGCACTTTGGTCGGAAAGCGCTGCGGCACCGTGTGCAACACCGCCGAGTCCATGAACTCGTTTCGTGTGTTGGCAATGGCACGCTGCAGTTCTTGGTATACAACGCGACAGCGCGCGTCAACATCCACCTCGACCTTGGCGTAGACCGTGTCGGCGGCATTCTGCATCCGCTGCGCCTCTGTGAGGTTCGTGCTCAGCGTGGGATCAAACCGCAAGAGCAGGTTGCGAGCACGCAGCAGCTCGCTTGGCAGTTTGTACAGTTCATCCTCGGGCGTGTCGAGAGCTGCTATCAGATCCTCTCGAGCCGGCAACTCGTAGGTCGGCGCTGCGCCCCCCGGCATGGCCTTGAAATTGTCGGCCATGGTCTTCAGGTTCACGGGATAGTGCGACGGATTCAGCACCTGGTCCAGAGCGCGCCACGCGCGTTCGTCCGGTGTGAGATCGCTTGGCTTGGTTGCACGTAGCAGCGCGACCGTGTGCGCGGCCGTGGGTCGCTTGTTCTTGCCCTGTTGCCCTGGCCCATCGTCGCGAAACTTGGTCACGGCCTTGCGAATCTGGATCTCACGGCGCTCTAGCAGGTTCCACGGTGACTGCACAATGCGATCGACCTCCATCTTGGACATGACAGCCAACTGTTCTTCGTCCTTGGTCAGCCGCGGGTGCGCGCCGTGCAGTCGCATCCGTGCATTCGGATGACCGTCGACCACGAGTCGCTCTTCCCAATCGTACATGGTCGGGTGCTGGATACGATCGAGGATGATCCACGCGCGTTCGTGCTTGTCCATTACTTCCTGACCTTTCTTGTATTTGCGTCGCAATCGCTCGGCCGGCGACATGAGCGACGGTAGCTTGGCTTTCATCGCCGACAGCTCGGCCCACAACACTTTGCTCGACTTGTCGCCCGTGTACGTGAACTCGATGTGGAGTTCCTTAGCCATGCGAGCCCCCGCCGCGTGGCCGTTGCCATGCTCATCGAGTACGGATGCCAGCTCGGGCAGGTGCGCTCGGTAGGAGCTCAGGTCACGCTCCATGGCGTCGCACTCGTCGAGCAGATCTGCGTGGAGCTTGGTGAGTTCCCGCAAACTTTTTTCCATGTCTTTGACTTCTTCCTCGCGCTTTGCGTACAGGAAACACAGCCGTGTGAAGCGCTGCTCAGCATCACTGATGGCTGCGTGCAGCTGTAATCTCTCCTCAGGTGTGAGCTCAGAGACAGCGTTGTCGTGCTCCAGCGCACGCGTTCGTTTGAGCAGCTCCAGCTCAGCAGCACGAGCAGCGTCTTTGGCCTCGAACGCCATCTTGCGAGCCAGTCGTTTCTTGCGCTCGCTGAGTTGCAGTGTCACGAAGACGTTGGTGATTTCCTCGCGTTTGTTGGGTAGCAGCTCCTGCTTCTTGAGTGCATCCACGCGTTTTGCTCGCAGCACGTCGCCAGCGAATGTCGCCGTCTTGGCGGTCACTTCGACCGAGTAACTCGTGTGTACAGGTGCGCCCAGCACAAGCTGGTAGATAGCGTTGGGTTCCACAGGCCATGCGCGGGGTTCGTGGCGAAGCACGAGCTTGCCCATGCTGTGCGGCGTGCACAAGCCGATATCGACAGCAGAGAAGCACTTGCCGATGGCTATCGGCGACCGGAGGTTGTCGGTGCCGCTGCCTCCGCCATTCGCACCGTTGGTCGGCAGCACGTACAGCATGCCCGCGAGACGGCCATTCTGGTAGCCGACGGACTTGAAATGGCCGTGGAAAACGATGGATACGAGCAATGACAGCACGCCGGTCGAATGTGGGTTGGGCAGTCGGAACGTGTGCGTCACGGACTTGTGTGGCTGGATCTGGCACTGAGCCTCGTGTAGCAGCACCTGCGGCGGCACGTTTTCGTCAAGAAGCACACGCTTGGAACGCGGGATGTTGTGATTGCGGACGCTGGTGACAGCAGCAGGCATCTCACCGAGTTGCTGCACCACCAGCGCCGGCATGTGGTTCGGCAGCACAAAGCGTGCGTCGGCCTGAGCCACGTGGTCCTCGCCGTCCTCAAACGTGTACTTGCGCAGCAAGTAGTGCGCGTCTACCTCTGCCTGAGACTTGTAGAATGCGAGTGCAAGGTTGTTGCGCGCTGGCAGCGTCAGTACTCGCTCGAGCTGGGGCTTGGTTAGAGGCTTGGTAGCGTAGTCAGCGTGGCGCTGGATGATCTCGACTTCCTGTGCGTCAACGTGCTTGAAGTAGAAAGCGAAATGCAGCATGAAATCCAGCACAACCCAAGCCTTCTCTTCGGCCGTGCGGTCAACGTGGCGCTTGAAGCGCACACGCTCAGCCAGTGATTGTGATGGATCACTACTGCTGTTGTCAGTGCTCTGGTGGCCAAGATGACCTAGTGCACCACGTTCAGCTCCACTACTGTTCGCTGTGTCACCAGCTGCTGGTGCTGCCTTCATCACTGCTTGCTCGAGCTCTCGTAGGCTTTGTTCAACCACGAAGGTTCGGGTACCGACCTCATTGAGCCACTTGTGACTCAACCGCAGCTTGGCGGCCAGATCTTGCTGCTCTTCCTCGCACTGCGCCAGGCGCTTTTCAAGAACGGAGATCTCGTTTGTGTGCTCCCGCACGACAATGCTGCGCAACACACGCTGGACAGTGCCATCGACGCGCAATAACGTGTCAAAGTACTCAGTCGTCGCGGCCATGGCTTGCGCCAGCTCTGCTTGTACAACCTCCAATCGCGTCCTAGAAGCTTTTTCGACGCGTTCGGATCTGTGGCGCGCTTCAAACCACTTTTCTTCGTCCTCGCGCAGCAACAGCACTTGGTCGTTGCCCTTGTCCAAGCTCGTGGTCATTGTTGCCAGCATCTCGGTTCGAAAGCCTTCGTTGCGCTTGATGAGTACGCTCAACCGCTGCAGGAGCTGGTCTTTCCACGACAGATCTTGTGATAACAGCGTCAGCTCGTTCTGTAACCGCGCCAGCTCATTCTGTTTCTCATCCTGATCGCGGAGCAAACCCTGGAACTCCGCAGGAGTAATCGGAACAATTCGCACGGTACCGAGGCCGGCCTTGGCGATCGTACCAGTCGTTTTGGCTTTGAGCAAGACACGCTCGAGGTTTCGAAGGGCGAGTTCACGGTCAGCTACGCGCTTGCGGAGCACGTCCAGCTCCTGTTTCTTGACCGCTGTCTCCTCCAGCTGCAGCACTTTGATTTCGTAGAAATGTACCAAATCCTTGGCAATGGCACGCGCTCCAGAGCTCAAACGTTCAAAGTGATCGTATTCCGGCGTCAGGTCGAGGTGGTAGGCCTCAATAGGACTCGACAGCAATGCGTCCGTCTCGAACGCGCGCTGAAACTGCTTCAGTGCTTCGCGCTTGGCTTGCTGCTCCGCCAGGCGCTGCTGTTGGAGCTGCAGTTGGTACGCTTCCCGCTCTTGCTCATCGCGTTCGGCCTGTAGCTCTTGGACCTGCCGTGCCATCAAGGCTTCGCGCGCCACTCGATCTGCTTCATCCATCAAAGCGTCTTCATACTTGCCAGACAAAGCGTCTTCGATGGCCATCAGTTCACAATCCATCGCAATCTGCGCCAGCTCACGCTTATGATCTTCCATCCGCGCGTACAATGCTCGCTTGGCATCGTCCTCGCGACGTTGAATGGCCAACACCACTGCGTTCTCTCGTAGCCGTTGTGCATTTTCCTCTTGCTGTTTCTGCCTCCACTTGGCGTCCAGCTCGGCGTACTTGGCTTCCTGCTTGGCGCGTCGTTCTCTCTTAGCGCGCTCTTGTGCTGCTTCATCGTCCAGTGCACGCTGATAGCGCAGCAGCAATGCGTCCGTTGCCCCGGAACCGTCAAGGTCGCGGTCGTACAACTCCTGCTGGATCCATTTGATGCCGTTCTTAGCCGCAAGCGCGCGTACGTGCTCGGACACGCGCACTGGCCTGGTTCGCTTTGCGGCGCCTTGACGAGTGGGTGATCTGCTGCCCTGGTTTGCGGGCGGGCTCTCTTCATCATCGCTATGACTGTCCCTCCGCCCGTTGTTTGTTGAACTTCGTGTGGAGCTTTCTCGGTTCGCCGTCGCTGGTGTCACTAACAGCGGCGACGTCGAAGTCTCATCCGCGTTGCCTTCCTCGTCCACTTTCACGATCGTTTCCACGAGCACGAGCTGTCGTAGGAGGTCGTAGAAGAAGCGCGGTCGTTCTTGAAGAAGCTCATGTCCGCCTTTGAGCCACGACACGTGCGCCTGGGGCGTGGTGGCCATCAGCGACACACTTGCGGCCACGCTTGGCGCAACCGGTTCAAACGGCCGCACCAGCCATTCCACCTGGGTGGGAGTGAACAGCGCGTTGTGTGTGCCGTGGACTGCCAGAACAGCACACGGGCTTTGTAGCAGCGCTGCAAGGTTCGCCACACACTGTTCGCCCACGTCCTGCGACTTGGCCATGCCGTGAACGAGTCGCTGTAGCAGTTCGAGGCGTTCGAGATGCATAAAGTGCTGACGCGACTGAAAGAACTGGGTCATGGCCTGTTGGCGACTGGCAGCGACCTGAGTGAGGTAGTAGTCGCTGAACAGCGTTCCCACCAGAGCTTCGTGCAGTTGCGTGGCGTCGACGTGGCCAGCGCGGAGCACTCTTCGTAGCGTACGGAGTGTGCTTCTGAACACGTCATCGCGGCCGTGCATGTACGCGTTGACAAGCACGAGACCTCGTAGCGCACGTACCCAGATCTCGAGGCGTGTGGCGTGCAGTGGGACCTCGCTAGCCACGAGCTGGATCGCAACACTAGCACCCGACCCAAACGCGAGAACGTACTGAGGAACAGCACCAATGCCGAGCTTGGGCTGCGCCAGCCATTCCTTGGTTGTATCTTGCAGGTAAAGCAGCAACTTGGCGTAGCAGGCAGCAAGGAAGGCGTTGTTGAGAATCGTCGTCGCCCGCAGTCGCGTCGGGAATCCGCACAGCAGCACTTTACCACGTGGGAAGTGCGTGAGGAAGGGCACGAAGAACGCTTCCAGTGTCTCAAGTCGCTGGAACGCGTCAAGGAAGACGGTGAAGCGGAACGGCTGCGTTTGCACGCGTTCCCGCTCGGCCGCCGATGGATCTGTGAAGGGCGAGTGCTGCGACGGCGCCCGTGGCGATGCCGTGGCGTCGTGCGTTAGGATGGCGTACGAGATCCGCGTTGTGTCGTCGACGTCGAAGCTTTTCCAGCGCGGGTCAATGGGGAACTCCAATAGCTGCTGCTCCGGGGCGGCTGCAAGCGGTATACGAAGCGCTGCGTCGTCGTTCTTGCTGCGCGCACTCAGCGGAGGCGACTGCGTCGATTCGGAGCTTTCGTCACCGGACTTCGCCACGCGCAGGTGCTGTGGGATGGATGTGAGCGTGATGATGCCGCATTGGCGCTGCTTGTGCAGGTTCTCCAGCTCCCGCAGTGCTCGCTTGGAGCGGTCGTGCGCCCAATCCGGCAGGGTCACGCGTGGACGCTTGCGCTTCTCATGCGCTCGAGCGCGGGATTTGGGCGACAGCCACGAGCGGGCACTCAGCATGGCGTTCTCGTCGCCCGCATCGTCGTTGACATCGCCATTGTTGCGCGTCGGGCTTTGTGGCACATGCGTGTCCACCGCTGTCGCTGTCGTGTGGTGCTGGTTGCTGACAGCCTTCTTGTCGTGGCGCTGTGCTGCGAGCTGCGTGAAGAACTCGATGAAATCCTCGCGCTTGAAGTACGTGCGCGATTTCTCAAAGGAGATCCAGTAGATGCACTCCTGCGCGTCCTCCTCGGTCCATGCCGTCGCAACCGACACCAAGCGGAGCTCCGCAATGGCCGTCATAAAGTCCTGGGTCCCGACCAGTCCTTCATGCGTCCGGTCAAAATGCAAAAACGACGCCCTCAGATCCACTCCTCGCAGCTGGGCTTCATACAGCACATCCGACAAGCTCTTGAGCACTGTGTGTGCTTTATTGCGTGCACGTTGCGCATCGGCCTTGGTCGCGGCCTGGTTGTTGCTCGGCGGTGGCGGCGTCATCGTTCCATTCACCGGCGGTGGCGTCCTTTCATGACATCATGGGTACCCAAGTGGTACAGTAGGTGGTACCATGTACCACCTGAACTGCAACATTGCGCAGCGTCGTCGTGAACAGGCACGAGCCAATCGGACGCCGGCATTCGCTGAACGTTCGAGCACTGGCGGAATGTTCACCGTGACGAGTGCCAATGGCTGGCGCAGCAAGGCGACGTGGGAATGCCATGGCCAGGGAATAAAAGACGACCACAGCGCTCAATCCACAACTTACTGCATTGAGCACAAAGCTTCCAGCACCGCTTAGCGCCCTTGACGAAGCATTTTTTTTTTCGTGACACCATGGGCAACACGTTTGCGACGATGACCACGATCTGCATGTGCGCGATGCAAGAAGACACGGAGCGCATGGTGGCACTTGAGAATGGCAGAGACACAGTCAAGACAGAGGTCATGGCGGAGGCTGTGACGTCGCGATCAAGCTCGTTGATCAAGCACTTGGTGGGCGCGATCCCTACCGTTGTCCAGAACCCATGGGTGGCGAACGCCCTTCAGCTGTGCAAGGACGTTGTCGCCAACTCGCTCATGCACGCAGCAGACAGCATGATGAGTGCGACGATCGCGGCTGACCTGGACGTGGAAGAAGAGGAAGAAGAGCTGATGAACAGCGTGTTCGCGGAATTCGACGTCGTGTTCGAGCCAAATGTGACGTTCCAAGCACCAACACCAGAGTTCCTGGTGCCTTCGAGCACGATCGTGGTGAAGATTGACGACGAGCAGCCAGCAGTGTTCCCAGCAATCAGCAAGACCAAGCGCATGGATGAAGACGTTGAAGACTGTGCGTCCTGCACTACTGAAGCGACCGACATGCTCAGCGAAGAAGATGACATTTCCAAGTCCATGATGTTCGACAACAGCGAATCTGAAGACGACGATGAATCGGCAGATGAAAATGACGAAGACAACGAAGCTTTCTATGACCCCGTGGACTCGGCCGATCAAGTGCATCACTCGGCGTGTGTTGCCAGGGCGTCACAGCTGCTGACGACAACCTCCGACCTGGCGATCGACATTGAAGACTACCTTTGCCCATGCGGCGAGTGCCCGCAGTACAAGGCCATTGAGCGCGACGTCGCGCTCCTGCCCGGAAACGTGCGCCATTCACGCCAATTGGTGCGCATTCTCCAAGCGTTTTCCACGTACAATGAAGTCATAGGCTATCGCCGTCCAATGATCGACGACGCTGCCGCCTGCCTCAGCGTCTGGAGCGGCGATGAAGTCCAAGCGTTCAAGGCTTTCGTGCTGTTGAACGATGAAGTTCCGCGTTTGTGTGCTATGCAGAACGCGCGTCAGGCTTGCAGGTAAGTGATTAGCGAAGCGCCTTCCCTCATCACGGAAGTGCGCGCGGTACCTCGCTCTGCCCTCAACAACACGTGCAAATGTGGACAAGCCCTCATAACGGCTTCGCTTCACAGTGTTTGGCGGATGCGTCGGTCGCTCTTCAACCTGCCTTGACGTCGCAATATGCATTAGATGTGTGTAGTTTATCAGATCTCTTAATATTTATTCTGTACTTTTGCTGTTCCCACAACACGAGTTCATTCACGCAGTACATCCACTTGCACTCATGACGACAGTCTGCACATTCACTTCACTCCATCAGCACAGGGCCACGCTGGTCCGTGCGATTCGGTACACTCTACGAGGCATGCTTGTCGGTCGCTATCAACTGCTCCAGCTCCTCTCGGTCGCTCTTGACTCGCTGGTAACCCGCTCGTCGAGACCACTGGGGCAACAGGCTTCCCCCAGCCTCGCGATGCTCGCGGAACGCTCGCTTGGCCGCCTTCACTGTTACAACCACACCGACGATGAAGAACGGCAGCACCACCATCCACCAGAATAGGCTCATGCCGTGGTGGTGATGATCGTGGTGACCGCGACCATACCCAATCTCGCGACCATCGCTTGGACCACGTGCATTGTTGGAGACGCTATACATTCGTGCATCGACTGAGTCCGAGTCTTGGTCCCAGGCACGGTTCCCATGTTGACGACCGCTGTCAACTCGATGCCAGTCACGCTGGTCGTCGCTGTCGTGTCGTCGCTCTCGCCTCTCAACGTCACCGCCGCGCATTTTCTCCGCTTGGTCTTCGTTGTCGTGGTGACGCCCATGGCGTCGACCGAGACCCTTGCGATGTCCTTTGCCACGCTGCTGTACGTCCTCTCGATCGCGGCGAGTGTCATCACTCGCTCGATCGTCACTGTCCTGTCGTTGGTCTCGCCCCGCGTGTTGATCACGATCGTTGTCAGAGGAGTCGCGGTCGGCTTGGCGCTGTTGGAAGCGTCCGCGCGTGGCTTGCTCGGCCATATTTGCCAGTCGGCGAGCAATGTTTGAGTGCATGGCCAATAGTGCGTTTGCGTTCTGAGCATTCACTTGGTCGACGGCCGCCATGGTTCTGCTTCGGCTTCTTCTGACCTGGTTTGGTTGGTTGCTGGTGCGGTTGGCACGGCGCCGGGTGCGCGCGGCTTGCTTGCTGTGGTTGCTTGCTTCTTGACTTGGGCTCAAATGTTGGAATGACCAAGAAGAAGGTTGGCCCGGTGCGTGCAAGGTTGTGGACATGGCAACGTCTGGTCGGGACTGAGTCGCACGAGTGCCATCGTCTTCGCCGTTGCGTTCCCCCAACTGTCACACTTCGTCCTCAGCACTGCGCACCCAGCCCGAAGCCCACCAGCTGTCTTCAATTGATCGCTTTCAGTCTTGAGCGCAGTTGTCATTCCACTCGCTATCCACATAAATGGCAGCCTCAAACACAAGTGATAATACCAGAGCCCAAAAGGATCTTCTCACTCTGCTGTTCGACCTTGCTGAAGATGATTGCTGGCTTGATTGTTTGTGGCTCGTCGTGCTCATGCTGACCGTGCTCGTCGCACTGGTTGTACGGTGGTGGCGACCTGCGAAAGACAGATTCATCGTCCAACCGAAGAACATACCAGGCACGTCGACTGGAAGCGTCCAACTCGCCAAAGTGCGCTGCGTGCAGCAATGCTAGAAGCAGAACAGAGCATAATGCGAAAGTGGTCGCTCAATCTTATATTTATATTCAGTGATAGCTTTGCTTTGTTGAAGGTCGCTCGCTACCTCTCTCCTTCGTCCTTGCAGCCCCCGGCGATCTTGAGGCACCGTGTACTCTCGAAAATGCTGAGCATGTTCGTGAGAATAGACCAGAACAGCGCAAACAGCAAGTACATGAGCGTGACGATGCCCATGAGCTTGCTCTGCCCGCCCTCACGCTTGAGGCGCTGCGTCTCCGCGCGTTGCTTGGGCATCAATGGTAGGAGTGCGAGGACACCCAAACGCGTGACGTAAGCGATGAGCATGGTAATGGTCACGTCCACGCGCACTTCGTGGGTGTCGTTCAGGATATCGTCGTTGTACACCTTGAAGCCCATGTTGATGTTCTTGCAGATGGACGACGCCATGGGATAGCCCAAGGTCGAGACCGTCGTGAGTAGTCCAAACAGCGCGCTCTCGGTGCCAACACCAGCCAGCTCCACGACAACGTACGTTGAGATCACGTAAGAGATGTTGTATGGCACGTAGTCGATGACCGTCGGGCCTAGCCAGAGCCACTGGCTGCGGAACACGTCCCACGTCACGACCAACCCGACGATGATGTCGAGCCCAACGACAATGACGACCGTGGACCCCTGCATCCAGCGCCAGTTCCAGTGAAGGCCGAACTTGCTGGTGAGCATGTAGGTCACTGACATCAGTCCATCGCTGATCATGCCGCAGATGGATAGCGAAAATGCGCTTGCCTTCACCCAGTACGATGTGATCGGATCGACAGCCACAAACGTGAATCCACTGAGTACGCCGTAGAAGAAGCTGTATGCGATGTACTGGTACACAGCGCGTCCTTGCAGGATGTGCCACAGATCGCGGACGTACCTGCGGAACGGCATGCCAGAGGATTTGGTTTCTTCGATGAAGAACCAAGTCATGGGCACAACAGCCGTCGACACGGCAGCCAGAATGAGCATGATAGTCGAGAAGCTGATGCCAAAGTGGAAATCACCTCCGTAGGCTGGAGTGCTCAAGCCGAAGCCAATGAGGAGCTGCGCAATGACGCCAAAGAATGCACGAATGGCGCAGACTAAAGTTTGCAAGTGACCGCGTTTTTCGTCCGATTCACGCTGTGCAAACTCGACGGTCAAGCCGTCGGACGCCGCATCGGCGACTAGAAAGCCGATGGACGTGAGCATCATCAACACGATGTACTTGCCACCAGACGCCGGCGCCAGCTTGTTGAGTCCTTCCTTGATTTCAGGCGTGTAGTCGATTGGTTTGATGTTGCGCCACGTCGGATCGGGAAAGTATGGTCTGCTCAATGGGAACAAACCCATGGTAAAGAGGCATAAGGCCGCCACGGACCAGCCAAACACCATGTACGGACGACGGCGATAGCCACAGGTCGGGACGCAGTCGGTCAGGATGCCGAGAAACACCTTGAGTGTCCACGGAAGGTCGACGAGCGCTCGAGCCGACGTCGTGGTGCTGCCTTCCATGTTGAGGTAGTTGGTTAGGAACGGCGTGATCAAGCGAGGCAGCGCGCCGTAGAGCAGTCCCACAGCTGCGTTCTGGACGACCCAGCCGAATGCCCTTCGCGAAAGCAATCCCGGCACACCGCCTTCGCGCAGTTGACCACTGCCGGGCTTGGTGTACGGTGACGTGATGCTGATGAACGAGTCGTGCTTGTCGGAGCGGCTGGAATGGGAGGGGAGCATGGTGCGTCACCCACCACGAGTTTTTGAGTGGTCGACAGTTCGGCCAAAGCGCGCTCGCGACAGCGCCCCACAGCGATCTGCAAGCAGCCGGAGGCCATCAACGCCTTCCCGTTCGGACTGGCGGTTGTGGGATCTTTGAGCGCACCCGTTGTGGCACTTGTGTACATCCTCAAGGCGTCCGTGCCCTGCTTCTACCTGGAAGATGGACGGTCGAGCGAGAATGGACCGCTCACAGGCATCGCGTTGTGACGAGAACAGGTTCAACCGAACGTGCTGGGACAGCGGGCAGGCAGTGCTCGTATCTCGACACGCTGTCGATCCGTCCCATCGGCCACGTTCCTGCACGGCTGGAAGTGACAAGTGAGCACGGCCGAGCCGAAGCGCTGGGTCCTTCACCTGAAGTAACGTTCAGTGGTGCTGTAAGCTGAGCTCGGCAGATAATCCGTTGCCTTCCTTGCCCTGTTGTTGTATACCAACTTGCTCGGTGATGTTGAAGGACAGAGACAGTTGGTGCCGTCGGCTGAATTCTACAACTCGGATTGGTCCTGCGCACTGCACGAGGGCATTGCTGCCGGCGCCGCTGGTGGTCTGTGAGTTCGTAGCCCATGTTTGTGGTGCTTACCGCACATCCTCAGCTCGATCTCACGTACCGCCCTGGCAAACCGTGTTTCGCACGGCATCGCCTTCAAGATGGTCATCAACCAAAAAATGGAAACGGACATTTATTACAGCAGTGCTCACACACGCACATTAATTATCCACATGTATCAATTCGGTCGTGCTAAAGCAGTGGCGTGGACTCCGTCTTCAATGGCGCCTCGTCGTCGTCTGACTCGTCCGTGTCATCGTCTTCCGCCGCGCTTCTGACTGTGTCCTTCGACTTGATTCCCCTCGCCTGCAGACGCGTCAATAGCCCACGGGAATGACGGCCTAGCCGATGAATGCGATCGCACACACAACCGCGATGATCGCGGACGAAGGCGGCGCCTGCCTTGATCGAGACGAAGAGCCCGATGCAAACGAATGGCAAGATAATGAACCACCACAACGGATTCATGCTCATGCCGCCATCATGGTGCTTGTTGCCCAGGCGTGGTCCATTGTCAAAGTCGCGTGAGTGGGTGCGGTTGGCTTGAGTCATGGCAACCCCACCCGGACGGTGCCCAGCGTCATCAGAGCTATCACGGTCACGGTGATGGTCACGATCATTTCCGCGCGCGCGAGCTTGGTCGTCACCTCGCAGAAGCCGGTGATCAAGCACATTCGTTTGCTTCAGGCTTGAAGTAATCGCCATTGTGTTTGAAACTGGCGTTCACTGCTGCAGCTGCTGCTGCTGGAGTTTTTGTTCGGTCTTGAGATGGTGGATTTGAAAGTGAAGCCCAACGACGGAGACGCTAAGTTCAGGATGCGGCGTGTGCGAGTCCAACGTGAGTCACTGTCCACGATACCAACAAACGGCGGAAACCAGACGCGAGACAGCGTCCTCATCGACATTTGACCACAAGTGCTGACGCGGATGTGGATGCTGGTCGAGGACGACAACTGCCATCAGCGTGACATTTGACAAATGCATTTCTAACGCATTTATACCAAACATTACTTGCATGTTGCTTGCCATTTATTGCAATAAAAACAGCCGCGAGTACCAAAGGTTTAAACCGAATTACTTTGATTTTGTTCACTCCCGTTGTCCATGCAGTTCGTGGGACTGGACAGTGGCGCAAACGCTGTATCAAAGTAGATATGCATGGCATGTGGCTGCCTGCGTGGGTTACTGCTCTACAAGCTGGGCGGGCTGCTCATCTAGCTGTCGGCGAAACAAGGCCAGTCGTGCCTTGTACACTGATGTCGCTGGTAACGTTATGTTCCCACCGCTGGGTCAATCCAGCAGTCTCGAACGTTAGCATCTCGAAGAACTTTCCATTTGGATAGAAAGCGAGTTCCTCAACGCTTCTCGTTTCTGCGACGCCGCCGTCAAGCATGACGATGATGCGGTCGAGTATGGCTGGCAGAGACGTAACGTGCGCCGCTGACTCGATGTGTGAACAAGCGCACGAGTGCCCACGCCTTACTCGGCGCCCTATCGACTCGATGCAGCTTCTAGTGGGCCAGCAGAAACAACCACTCGAGCTACAAGCTCGTGCGCTTTGCTATCTCATTTTCAGCTTACCTCCATCCAGGACACCGACCTAAGCGATATATTGTGAAATGGTGCGACCACCTCACTCGGCTCACATTCGCTCAACATCAGTTAACAGGTGGGTGGTCGTGTCAACTGATGTTTGTACAATAATTGTGCCCACATTGGCTGCGCTTTCAATCATTTGACTAGGTTGCTTTATGTTGCCTGGAACGCGTGCTATCTCTGCTCTCCCAGAATCAGCTGTAGCTGAATTTGGCTCAACGGCCTCGACTTGAAGACCTGGCTCGCATTTCCCCACAGGCGAGCGGCGAACGAGCGGAGTGAAGGCTAGCTTGGCCATGGCGTCCGACGCCAAGGGCGCCGACGAAGCAGCGTCGACTGGTGAAGCCCCGCTGGATCAAGCAGCAGCGACACAGCCCCGTTTGGCTGAATCAGTGGTGCGGGTGGTATCCGAACGCATCAGTCGTCGGCACTCGCTTACAAGCAGTAGCACTGCCCAGACCACTGCCACCTTCCAGGACGCGGAACCGATGGCTCAACTCAAACAGCGCACCTCAAAAGCCCGCCGGATGTCCGCGACTGCGCTGGGCCACACCGTTGTCAAGACGCTGACGAAATCGAACGGGTTCTTCGATGTCTTCGGCTATCTCGGCATCCCCATGATTGCGTCGTTTATCGGCTCATCGGCAGCTCTCTTTTTTCAAGCCTACGTTCAGCTATATCCATCCGAGACTGCTAACGCACTGATGAACACGACACAGTACGACAATGGCGAGTTCTGGCTGCTTGACGAGCTGGATCTCGTCATCACTAACAGCGCTGCAGTGTTGCTCATGATCATCGGAATCGGCTACGTCCTTTTGGCCATGTACGCCCTCTACTTTCGAAAGAGCGCACTCAGCCGACGACTATCGCTTTCCACGAGAAAAATGACACCAACTTTGACAAGAGAAGCGAGCGCGGGCGCAGTCATGGCCAAGGCTCCAAACCTAGAGAAAAATCTGTCGAGGCTCAGCTGGTTGTTCACGCAGTATATTCATGCAGGTTTGCTGGTGCAGCAACACAAGGTACGATGTGTTTTGGTCACCACTATGATTTTGATGGCAGTGTCCGTCTCTGGTGATTATTGACTGTCATCGCTCGTCTTCCCACAGAATGCGCTGCTGGATTTATTCAAATTGCTTTTCCAGACAATATCGCTTGTACTCTATCTTCACGATGGATTTCCTAAGCTCATCATCAACTTGTACATGGTGCTGCTGTTTTTCAATCTCATCATCTCACTCTACCGATTCTGTCGAGTCACGGCAGACCATAATCTCGTGGTTGCGCGCGTTTTCTACCTGTAAGTATCACCACCAGTTCCTTGTTGTCTTGGCCTGCTGCCTTTTTATTGATTTTTCTCATTACTGTGCAGCTACGACCTTTTCTTCGCTGTATTCGCGCCCATGCTGGTGCTGCTTTACTCAATGAAGAAGTTTACATTTGATCGAGATGTCTTCCAGACCCAGGTTGATGCAACCTACCCCGGGAGCTTTGATCGCTTTGCTCGCCTGTTCGCTGACCCGGTGGAAATGTCGGTCTTCCGTGCCGGCTTCGACAACATGCGGCTCAAGACAGCGTCTCAAATTGCAATCAAGTTATTACTGAATCTCATTTCACTGTTCAAGTGGAGCGACATTGTTGGCGTCCTCGTCAACTCGAACGTTCAGACGCGGCGAAACATCGAGACAACACCACGACCACCTCGGAACAATCGACATTGGAAACAGCGTGCTCTCGGCTGCGCCGTTTTCATCGCCTGTGGCTGCTTCGCCATTCTCTACACCGTGGTGGCGCAAGTCAGCAGTTCAGCTAACTGTACCGCCTATCCCCAGTGTGCCGTGATCTCCTACCAATGGTATTGGGGATACTCCGAATGTCCGTGTCGCGTGCTGGTGGACCGCAACATCGACCCAAGGACGTACGCAGAGTGGGTGCATCCGAAACATCACGCAGATCGTGGCGGATCTCGCGCTGGCAGGAGAGCTCTCGCTCATCCAGGTCGTCAACCGGCAAGTGTATCCACTGCCCGAGACGTTGCGTCGGTGCACGGATCTGCGGCAGCTGTGAGTGTGTTCTCGTGGGTGTCGTTGTGGTGCGTTTCGGGTGGCTAACTGGCAACGGGCTGATGCAGGATTCTGATCTACACGAAGACGGATCGGCTTCCTGAGTGGATGGATGAGTTCACGCAGATGCGCTACTTGTACGCATTTTCTTGTTCGGGTAAGGACACAGAGGTTGTGCGGTTGCTAAATGTTTGTGTATGTGAATCCGTGTTCCAGTCATTTCGAAGGGGATTTCTCAATGGCGGGACTTTCGTACGCACCACTGGACATGTTTAGAGGAATGCGAGACCTTCGTTTTCTTCACATGGGTGGAATCCATGGCTTGCAAGTGCTTCCGTCGCTCGACGGACTGAAGAAGCTCACGTATTTGACGATAGCGATTTTGGATTCGCTGATCGAATTGCCAAGTTTCGACGACTTGGAAAGTCTGGAACAACTCACCATCGTCGAAGCCTTTCACGTCAAGCGTCTACCGTCGCTGGCCAATTTAAAGGGCCTCAAGATCTTCACTCTCGTTAATCGAAATGAGATGTGCTGCAACGGATTCATCGACGGTGTGTGCAACTTGGTGGACTACCAATGCACTCCCCGTACTGGTGAGCCGATCGTGCAGTGTCAGAACGAGCATCTGTCAGCAGAAGACAAAGCGATCCTCAAAAATGCGGTGTCCACTGTCTGCGATCGAGATTTGAAGGCTGATCTCAACACGTTTGCACCAACCGAGGCCTCGACGGATGGAACTTGCGGAGGCGTTCTCTTCAAGAAATGCACAGTCGGAAACAGGACAGGGATGTGCTACAACGGTCGATTTCAAGTTGTGTATTGCGACCTCACTGGGGACTACGAGGCCATTCGTCGACTTCAGATCGCGCGTGGCGTTGGCGTCAAGTGTGATCCACAACTGGAAGCATGGATGGGGTGTGAGGCTTAAGTCGAAGGATTCCATAGCGGCAGGTTGACAAACATGATATCTCTACATATTGAGCCACTGGTGCTGAGTTTTGCCACGCGTTGCAAACTTTGCTCCATTCAATACTACGTGCTGTTCATACGAGATTCCCAACAGTGGGCTGGGCATGACTGCATCGGTTCTACGGTGCATTTGAACGGCGTATAGGTTACGATAAGCTATGACCTAGGGCCGCACTTGGAGCCGACTTCGGAGCTTTGCTTGTGCGCTTGGAGTTGGAGTTGGGTACGCAAATGGCTGCCGCCCGCAGCATGGAATGGCTTGTGCCACACCGCATCCAACTGTTGCTTTCCCTCCTGTCTCAAAATTCAATTTTCCGCGTGCTGCGTCGCATGCCTCGCTTGCTACGCGATGTTTACCGAGAGACCCATCTCTGTCGCAGCAACCTTAGTCTCGCTCGATTTGACTCACTGGATGCTTGGTACCTGGACTTGCGCAAATCCCGATTCTGACAGAGAAGTAAACCAATCGTCGGTACTCTTCTGGAAGCAGCAGCTCTGCCCAGGTAGTTGTCAGCTTTCGAGACTCGGGATCCTGGCTCGATCAACGTCCGATACCACGAGACAATGTCGCTTACTTCTCACCGCGCTACAGCGTACTCATATCAAGTCCTCAACCAACCAGAATGATTTCTTCAATGCTTTCGGACATTTTGGCATTCCCATGATTGCCTCATTCATCGGTTCAGCAGCAGCTTTGATCTTCCAAGCATATGTCCAGTGGCGCCCTAGTGGGGTTGCAAACACTCCCATGAACACGGCTCAGTACGACAATGGCGAATTCTGGCTGCTCGATGAGCTCGATCGTGTCATTTTCAATATCGCTGCAGTCATACTCATGCCCATCATCTCCTGTTGAGTGTGTACGCTGTTCAAGAGCGCGATCACACTTCGGCAGTCGCATATGGCGACCAAGGCAGCGTCTGCCTTTTGGAAGAGTCACTCGTGTTTCCTTTTGTGATGTTTCCAGAACGCTCCGCTTGAGTTGCCCATATTGCTTTTCCAGACCATAGCGCTCGTCACGTATCTCCACGACGGATTTCCCAAGTTGCTGGTTAATTTGCACATGATGTTGTCGTTTCTTAACCTTATCATCTCACTCTTCCGATTCTTACGACCCATGACGGACGCCAACCTTGCGTTTTCGACCTGTAAGTGCTTTGGTGTCTTCGCCTGATCTGCGCTCACCATATTATTGTAGCTAAAGTGCGACCCCGACGTTGAAGCGTGGCTGGGCTGCAAAGTGTGAGTGCATCGCAGCAAAGAGAGGGTTACATTAGTGTACCTCTGCATACTTCTGGATTAAGTTCGAGTTTTGACAATGATGACTTCCGGATTTCGTGTTCGCTAGCGTGTACTACCAAGATCAATGTTCCTTTCTGGCTATTCAGCCGCACTGGAGGAGATCGGACCACGGCATGTCCTTGGAATTCACAGCATACAGCATCATCAAGTTCCGCCACGTCACTTTCGTGATGACTTCCGTGTCGCGCACTTTGGCGGGCACAACGTAGATCGATTCGTCCTCCGTTGGCTTTAGAAACAAAATAGACACGCCACCAAAGAATCGAAGGCGCGCGAACATGATCGGGTCAGTAACCATGGCGACGTTCATCAAACAAACGATCGCGTGCACTTCCGGGCGCCGATCCTCGAGCATCTCAAAGTTTCGCTGTAGAAAGAACGCCTCGTTGTCGAGGCAGAACATGCTGGTGTGAAACGAAGTGTGGAGAACATTCTCGGATGGCTGCACCGAACGGTGGTGACCAGGCGCAAGCGTTGGCTGCGTCAGCAGACCGCTGTTCCAGCATACAGCCAGTCCATTTGTTGGCCACAAGGTGCCAGCAGAGTATGGCACCATGGATGTGCCCCATAGCAGACTTTTTGGTGTGCGACCTGTCACGACATGGCGGAGCAGGCTCCACATGGTGGAGAGGAAGATGCAAATCGCTGTAGAGTAGATGAGGCACTTGATGTCGAGGAGGATGCCCTCCATCAGCATGTTGCCTTTGCCGCCATTGATCATGTACGACACCGCTTTGAAAGACGCCGAGCGCCTGCTGGGGACGACCTCGAAGATTTTGGTCACTTTAGTGGATCGCAGACGAAGCGAGCGCAGCTGCGACACGATGGTCAAACACGACACGATGCTGATGGAATACTCAGGCACGCCGACGATGCCCATGACTGGTGACCAGTAGCGCGACGTTGCGATGGACACGATCACCTGCAAGATGATAGCCATGACCCACACATTGCGCATTTGCACGGCGCTGAGTGTCAGGAACTCGGTGAGGTGGAGGTTGAACATGCCTAACGTTGTCGTAAACTTCTGAGCCACGGTCTCGTACACGGCAGGCGAGTCAATCAGGTGCGCGGTGACGTAGCAAATGATTGGGAACGGGCTGCCGTAGATGACGACTTGGCTCGGGATCTTCGCTAGAACCGTCCATGTGGCCCAGTGCACGTTGATGGCCGATGACTGGTGGTATTTACTTTCGACTACGCGCACGTTGTAGACACCAATGAAGAGCATGGCCAGTCGAAGCCATGCGTACGTTTGCGCGACGACGCGTAGTGAAGCTACAATCCAGAACCACGCTGGCGCATCGGATGTCAGCATGGCGCCCTCGTATCGGTAATCGTCGACAAGAGTGGTGACGCACGAGTCGCTCTCGACACAGTTGCGGACACGGATGATGGTGACGACGTCGTATAGCCGTCGGGCGTGGAATGCGAGGCCGCCGTAACATGTTTGATAGTCTTCAGCACTCTCGACGACAGTGAGGTCGATGGTCGAGTTAGGATGCAACGCTTGCAGGGCCCCGACTCGCGCTATCACGTCCATCCATAACAATCCCGTCTGCTGGCACGCAGTGTCGTGGGCGCCACACGACCGCTTGAAGTTTGTCCACGCTTCAGTGCACGCATGCGGGCGAGCAGCGAAGGAGGTGCACATATTGACAGTGCTGGGGTGTAGAAGAATCGGCGGTGGATAATACAGCGCTTGGTTGGTGCGCCAGACATCGCGGACGAAGAACTGCGGTAGAACGAAGTGATGCACCCGATCGAGCCATCGATGCTGTGTGCGGAGCGTGATACCAACAGGATCACGGCCATTCCAACCGTTGCTTGACGTCGTCTGGTCCATCGTGGCTTGCGCTACTGCATCAAGCATCTCGAAGACCGTGTCGGCGTTGAGCATGTCGGACGTGCATTCCATTTCATACTGCACGCACCGTGGGAAGGCCGTGAGCCCCCAGTGCTGCGCAAATGCCCGTAGTGCAATGGACGTCGTGTCGAACTTGTAGCTCCAGAGCTTCTTCTGCTCACTCGCTGTGGTGTTGCTGGCGATTTGGGCGACTCGGTACGCATACGGTCCGAAGTAATTGTAGATGTCTGGCTCGAGCGGCGTGTACGTGAGCGTGCGGATGGCCACGCCCGTGCGAATGACGTCGGAAAGCAGCAGCGCGTACGAGAAGATCGAAATGAGCAAGCGGATGGTAGAAAAGGGCACGCACCTTTCTAGGACATTGGTGCGAGTTTCACGGCGTTCGATCAACGCCGCTTGAATGAGGCTGTCATTGGCGTACGCAGGCTTCTGTCGTCTGCGGTGACTCGGAAATGGAGGGGCTCGAATCCCCGCGGCGCTCGGTTGATGATCGATCGCAGCATGGACTTTGTGCGCAGCATGAGAGGGGCTGGGAGCCTCCATCACCTACTCAAACGTGGCATCGGCGAAGACGCAAGGTGCCACGCGCGGAGTTGGGAACAGATCAGCGTGCACCAGTGTGCTGGGTGCTGGTGTCTCGAATGGTATTTATTGCCGTGAGACGGCCAGAGCAGCATCTGCTCCAGAAACGTCGCGAGTAATTTCGGGAATTCGGCGCTGATGACTACGTGAGCTACCGGAGAGAAGCCACGACACCGGAAGTGCTCCAAGCGAAGGCTAGCCGAGTTCCAGATCGACAGTGCGCTGGAAGAACCCGTGGGCGCCATCGTGTGCGGTGACTTGAGCGGCCGACCGAACGACCGAGATGGAACATAACGACGCGTCTTTGCGATCAATCACTGCCTGTGTGACGAAAACCGACGGCACCAGCGTACGAAGTGACAGCAACGAGGCGGTTCAGAGCGCTCGAGGGACATACAGTACGCTGACTTGCATAATGCGGTGACCACCATGGCTTGTCGTCGCGCATGGCTATTTGAAATTTGGTGAAGATACAGAGTGAGAGGTCATTTCATCGACGTTGGAGATGAGGAATCCTGCCGTGAAATGCTACGATACACCATGGTCAACGCAGCAGTCTGTTGTTATCGCGAGCTTGCTGGCTCACAGCACGGCCTGACTGACTTCGATGATCCCGACACAGTTGCACGACCGCCCTGCACCCCATCACAACCGCTGGAGATCTCGATTGATTTTCAAGGCCAGAATCGCCTGCTGCACGCGCGTTTGCACATCTACGGAAGATGGCTTTGCGAAGAGGTTTACCGCTGCTCGTGAAGCGCATGATAAAGGCACCGAAGGTCTTGATGGTTTGATGAGCACAGGGATTCCTGACGGCCGAGCGAGCGATGACCATGAGTGGGGTGGTTGCCATCACGGGCAACTTCGTCACACGCTTCCCAACCCGATTTGGAGCGCGCCGTTTCTGGCTTTGTTCGGCCTTACTGCCGCAGTTAGCGGCAATGCGGTGTTTGGCGGAGCTTCAAGTCGGTGCGCGCGGCGTCCATGGGCATGGAGGATCAGCGACAATGAGCAGCTCACAAGTTGTAGCGCCTGAGTCGGAGAAACCAAAGCTTGTCCCGACCATCAGCAGGATCCGTTCTCAGCAAGCAGAAGGCGGTGGAGCAACAATCAACTCTTGGTAACAGCGCCGTCCACCCACATCGTTGGGCAGCGCTAGTTCGAACGCCAGAAGCAGCGAACAACCCAAGCGACTCCACGGATGTCCAGTGCCCAGCTGGACGACGCACGGTCGATCAATGCGTGGGCACGTGCCAATGTTGAACATTGTGCACGATGCGATGCAGCGCCGTCGCCCCGATCGGCCTTATATTTCATTGATCTGCACCTGCCGTTCTCGTGGATCCGCTTCGTTGGATTGCTCTTCTCGTATCTGCTGCTGTGCTCGGACATCCCACGCGCTAAGTTCGGTATCACGTCTCTCTTCCAGAACTCCAACATTGAGCCCAACGTAGTCGGCATTATATGATGGTCAACGAGACGAGCAGTGACGATGCTGCGTCATCCGTCTGGGTCTGCAAGTACGATACGACGTTCATCGCGTGGCGGGCACTGGCACATCATTTCGACCTTGGCGACAGGGCTACTTCTTTCTACCTGCGCATTCTGTTACTGTTTATCAGCTGCTACTTCACGCGCATCGCATCGAAGAACGATATGAGAATGCCAGTCTGTTGCGTCAGCTCCGAGCCACTATGCACGTCGTGATACCGCATCCCGATCCCGATGCAAAGCATCGGGTTCGGCAGTCCTGTCCCCATCCTTTGCTACGGCGTGGCGCACTTGATCGATGCGCTGACCATGTACGAGACGGTGGCGCACGGTTTATGGCCATCAGCGGCCACTGCCACGTCGACTTGCGGCAGTTCGCATCGATGGCTGCCAACCAAATGCGCACAGTGTGGATCCTCACGCTGCTCGTGCAATGCTGGGTCCGCCTCTCGACAGTCAAGAACTAGTCACCTACCGACGGCATTATCGGCGTGCCCGAGTATTCGCTCAGTATCTTCGCCAGTCTCCTCCAGTATCGCTCGACATCGTTCCACAACAGCAACATTATCTCGGTTTCGCCCATGCCCAACAATTTCCGGTGGTCAATCGACGCGTGTACGGCCGCAAAGGAGGCGGCAATCGACTGCCTCAGGGCGTGCATCTGGACGCAAAGCTAGCGGTCCTTGTTGTCTTGCTCGCTGCCGGGCTCTTGATGGCGGCACACACCGTTGTGGCTGTGCTGTGTGGATGGTCTGCTGGGGCCGTGGTCCGCATCGGGTGTGCGGGTAGGAGAATGTCGCTCCTCATGGTGTGCAGCCTGTGGGTCTCCATGAAGTGGAACCGGCTTCAAAGACTGAGCGGTGAGTCGACTGCTGGGAAGGAGAATGAAGTGCGGGTCACGTCGTCGTAGGAGCTCAGCTTGAAGCGAAGCTTGGTCGGATAAAGCTGGCCTGCTACGGTGCAGCTCTTCGCCCCAGTGTCGCCGCCAGAGATGCCACAGGAAAATCAGCACATCGGCTGTCCATAGGCTAGCTCAGTGGTCGCGACAGGTTTGCTGCCATTGGGTGACAAGGTTGCCGGTGTCAGACCGAGGAAGCGTGTTGATCACCAGAGGCGGCAGAGTTGAGCGAAAAAATGGCGAGGCACCACTTGTCCTCAGTGAGCTCACCGCACAGCGCTGCCCATGTCCGTCGAAGTACCGACCATGCGGTTCGAGCTTGAGGACACTGCAACACTTGGTGATATGGGTCCCGCAGTGAACTGGAGCACACACCGTCGTGGCACCACACTCGCAAACGAACGGGCACGGCTGCGTGGTCGACCATGCTCTTCACATAGGGCACGTCCGTGCCGGACTCAGCGGGCATTTGGTGGCCAACCGTCTTTGACCGGAATACGAGGCCTCGGCAACGTTCGATTCTGCCCGAAGCGACAATGACACCGCAGGTCGACCACTTGCACTCCACGAGATACTGTGGTGCGAAGTTCCTGCAGACGCATTTAGAACACGTTGACCTAACGGCGCGGCGACATCGAAGGCGTGGTAGCGCTTATGAACCTCGTAGTCATGAGCGACTTGCTCGTGTTCCTCCGCTCGCGAGTGTGGAAGGACCACGACTTGTGCTTCTACCGCAGACGTGTTTGTTACCCGTGGAGCTGCAGCGTAGCGATCAAGACCTGAACATTCGCTGGGACGACCTGCACCCAATGCAAACCATTAACTCGCGCGACATCGCATGGTCCGATCTCATCCACGGCGGTTAATGAAGAGCAAAAATGGAGATCGATGCAATTTTTGATGAGTGCTTTCAGAATGGTGTGAGCCTTCCTTGATGAATTGTCTCAGGGACGCAGCCATCAGTTGATGAGTTCTACAAGCAGCAAGAGCACTGATCTCGGTCAGATACGCGCGGGACCTAAGATCGATAAAGTGCGACCAAAATTAATGCACAAATCCGCGCCCAGATGAGTTCATGATGGTCGCACGACGAGGATAGGCTGTGGCGTTCTGTTCCGCGTTTCTGGACTAGAAGCTCTTTTGCAGAACAAGGCAATCATCGGCATCCGAGTGACTCCGCGCGGCGATGGGGCACAAAGCTGCCGATTTGATTGACGACGCAGATGACGTCGTTCAGAGCAAATACAGACCATCAGACGCTGTCACTCCAATTCCAAGCAAGCCGTATTCGCTGCGGAACGGATCAAAGACGCGCCAACCAGCTTCACGCGCCACATTTCTCGATGTGTTCGGGTACCTCGGTTACGCGATGGTCGTCGCATTCTTGTTCTCGGCTGCCGCTATGTTCTGTCAGGCGTACGTTCAATTGTACCCGACCGATACGGCGAATGCGTTGATGAACACGGCGCATCTCGACAACGGGCAATTCTGGTTGTTGCTGGACCCGGACCCCGTCAACGCCGCCTTTGCAGTGCTCATGCTCGTTCTATTTGGCATCGGATACCTTTTGCTTGTGATGCTAATGATCTTCTTCCGAAGCCGGGCCCTCGGCCGACAAGGAATCATCCCCGCTTCTGTGATTGACCGAATGTCAGCCTTCCGCGAGTTACAGCTCATGAAACCAGCAGTGACAGCAACGGCTGAGCAGAAAAGCGCGCGCGGCCCCATGAGTCTCGTCGGAAAGTACATCAAGACATCCATCGTCACGACGGAATTGATGCACGAGTTTTCCGCAATCAATGGGCTTTATCACCGCTACTTTGTACGTCATTGCTGTTGCTTCTGACCGTCCCAGTGTCCTAACCGTACTGTTGTGGACCAGAGTGCTGCGTATGACCTTCCCAAGCTCTCGTTCCAAACCGCAACGCTCCAATCCTACCTAGCACACGGTTTTCCGAAGCCAATCCTGTTCTTCTACGTGGCGTTACTCACCATAAACTGGATGATTTCGTTTCATCGCTTCCAGCGTCAAGGAGTGGATCACCGGCTCACTATCCCTCGCATATTTTACCTGTATGCGCTGAATAACCACTGCTAGCATGGCGAAGTCGTCGTGCTAACCTGATGTCTTTGACGCAGGCCAGACCTGTTCTTCGCTGTCTTCGCGCCGATGGTGGTCGTATTATTCTCGTACGAGTACTTCCGCATGGACCGAGACGTCTTCGCGACCAAAGAGGAGACGATGGCGCCTGGGAGCTTTGATCGTGTCGCACGATTGTTCGCTGATCCCATCCAGATCGCTATCTTCCGTGGTGCTTTCTCGTCGCTGCAGCTATCGACAGCAGGCATCGTTGCCGTCAAGTTCGGACTCAATTTTCTCTCTATATACAAGTGGAAGAAGATCATTTTCTACCTCATCAACGTCAACGATCTTCGAATGCGGATGGGAGCCAACGCATTGCGGCAACGTCATGCTCGGCGTTCGTGGCGCCATGTTGCCATTGGCACGATGTTCTTTCTCGTCGCTGGACTTGGCGTCCTGCTATACACTGCCATGGCCATCATCACGACCACGCACCGATGCGCGCCATACCCCGAGTGCCCGATGTTTGTGTATGAATGGGAATTGCATGCATCGGACGAGCGCTGTCCGTGTCTCGCGTACATCGACGTCGAGATGAAGCCACTGACCTTTGCGGAATGGGTCGAGCCAAAGCCGACGACCGAGCGACTAGCTCAGATGGCAGCTCCTGGGCACTTGACGATGGTGCAGATCATTAACCGAGCAGCGCTGGAGCTGCCGATCGAATTGCGAAACTGCAGCAATCTCGATCAATTGTACGTACCTGTGTGGACGGATTGATGCGTTTTAGCTATTGATGACCTTTTCCTGCATCGTCAGGATCCTCATCTACACCAAGACCCCTCGCATTCCGGAATGGGCGGTAGAGTTCACCAAACTTCACTATTTGTAAGTTTTGTTTGCTTCTCGTGATAAGCTTGGGTCACTCACATCGTATTTTGTGTATAGCCACATTGAATCCGATTTCACCAACCGTAGCTTGACGTACATGCCCCCGAACTTGTTCTCCCAGATGAAAGAACTGCGATTCATCCAGACCGGTGGAATTCCACATCTTCAAGAACCGTATCCATCGTTGGCTGGCCTCAACCACTTGAAGGTCTTAGTCATTTCGATGCCTCACTCGCTGCGAACACTTCCAGTGCTGGATGGGCTGGATAGCCTGACCACGCTGTACATTCTGGACGCCATTCACGTGACCAAGCTCCCAAGTGTCAGCAAATTGGCAAAACTGAGGACGTTTTCGCTCATCTATCGCAACGAAATGTGCTGCAATGGATTCATCACCGGTCAGTGCAACTTGGGCAACGTCCAATGCACTCCACGGCCGGGCGAGCCGCTCGTACAATGCCTGAACGAGCGCATTCCAACAAGTGAGTATCAGGTCATCACGCGGACAGGAAGCTTAGTGTGCGCCACGATTGGTACGACTGATTTGAAAGATCACGTGTGCACCGTCGAGAACACGGACATCGCGTGCGCGGGCAGATGTACAAGCGCTGCTACGACGGGGACCAAGCGGGAATGTGCTACAACGGGCGAATGAAGGTCGTGTACTGCGACATCTACAACGAGTTCGAGCAAATGCGTCGCTTACAAATTGCTCGTGGTGTTGGTGATCCCTGCGATGTTGACAAGGAAGCATGGCTAGGCTGTGGCTTGTGACCTCTCCTCGAACTTTGTCGAGATTTTCCAGAAACTATTTACCTATTAAATATTTCTATACACGAATATATATATTTCGACATGCATATTACTGAATGCATGTAGAAATATATTTTGCTGTAGTACCGATTTCACTCGTGGTTTAGCGGTACCATACCGGTATTGTTTTTGAGCTCATCAACACCGTAGCACCACCAAAGAACGCGCCGATGGTGCCAACGGCAATGCGAGCGGCAAGTCGCGCCCTTGTGAAGGCAACAGAGCGCTCGGCCGCGCGGTCGAGCCGGCGCTGGTTGCATGCGTCGTCATTTGGTAAGCGGTGGTGCCGATCTCGCCTTCTTTGGCGATGTTCTTGACGCTCTATCGCTTCGGAATTCTGACGCCATTGGGATCTGGCTGGTGCTGCAGTGGCGCATGGCGATCTGTCCGAGTTCGCAGCCAACCCAACGTAAGCATGGCCTGTTGATCCATGCATCGATTCGGATGAGTGCGTTCATTGTGTTGACGGGTTGTGGCAGCGTGCACATCAACTTCAAGAAGCCGGACGGCTCGATCCAGGAGGTGGCAGCCAAGACCGGTATGTCGTTGCTTCAGGTGGCGCACGCCAATGACATCGATCTGGAGGGCGCGTGCGAGTCGTCCATGGCGTGCTCGACGTGCCACGTGATCCTGGAAGACGACGTGTTCGACAACTTGGAAGAAGCGTGTGAAGACGAAGAGGACATGCTCGATATGGCGTTCGGCCTTACGCACACGTACGTTGCTGTGGGTTGTTGTCACGAGGTTTTGACTGCAGAGGTTGACGTATGTCGTTGGTTTGAACGTGATCGATGTAGGTCGCGCTTGGGTTGCCAGGTGATTGTGGATGAAAACTTTGAAGGCACGACGGTGACGATGCCAAAGGCGACGCGCAATTTCTACGTCGACGGCCACGTCCCCAAGCCACATTAACGCAGTTGAGCGACGAGAAAACGAGCAGTAGACCACCCACCACCACATGCGCATTGTGCACTACAGGAACAGAGCGGCAAAGAGATTGTGACTGGCTTACGGCATAAATAAAAAAAAATCGAGCAAAACAATCCGACGACTGACTTATATCCACACACATCGACAACGCACACGGTGACAGGAGTCGCGTCGGGGCCTTGCGTGCTGCTTCTGATCACGTGGCCAACGCGTCGACTTCTGTGATCGCTGGGTCAGGGGTCGCCGTTGGCATAGGCTTGGACGGTGGCGAAGACACTGGTGTCGCCGGATTCAACGTGGCCGAATTGCACACGTACTCCACAGCCGCGTGTACGCAATAGACGTAATAAGATTCCTCGCCGTTTGCGTTCGAGTTCGTGATGGCATAGCTTTCGAGCAGGTGGAGCTGCGCGTGGACGCGCGGGAGATGGCAGTGCATGAGCACGTAGGCAAGCAGTGGGAAGAACGTTTCCACTGAAAACTGCGTGGTTCCGAGCACCAACGCAGCTTCGTGGTGCAGAATAACCACTCCGTGCATCAATTCGTCCAAGAGATCGCAAGGGACGATGCTATTCATTCCGTTGAACGCCTCAATCGCTCGCACGAAATACACGCGCGCACCAGCTGACGTGCTCGACCGAAGACGTCGACTTGGGAGTTGTGAACGAATCTTGTCGGCCAACTCCACTGGCACGTTCAGTTGCTCCATCGGAATGCCACTCAATTCAACGCAGCGCTTTCGCCACAGCTTGTCCTTCCTCTGGCAATCACGAATCGCTTTTTGGGTAAAGCAGAGCACAGCCATTCTCGGGAAAACGGTGCGCTGGATGAAGCAGCTCAGGCTCTTGCTCACGTCGCTCGGAACATCGAACTCGCGACGAATCCTCCGGGACAACTTGTCCACAAAATCGAGGATCTGCTCTGGCGTTGGGTCGCGCATCCATTCGCTTTGCTGGAAAGGTATCGCACGAGACCCGTAGCCAGCCATTCCATCCGAGAACGATCTCGCGCGTTCTTGCGCGGTTGCTACAGAGGCATTCTTGGGCTTAGGTTTTGTCGGGCTGTGAATTCCGAGGGATTGAGCATCTTCCAGGTCTTCGTGGCTCACCTCGATGACATCACGACCGAGGCGGCTGATCCACTGGCAAATTCTCGAGTCAGCACGAGAGAAGATAAGATTTTCGAAGTGAGCTTGGGCGATGTCCCACCATTCTGGTTGGCACATGAGGTCATTATAGTCGGAATAAAAATCTTCGCCAGCAAGCACATTCAGAATCTTTTCCACCTGGATCTCTTGCAACGACCTCGAGGCACTGACAGACGAGGACAAAGCCGCTGAAGCCTCCAGCTCTCCTTCATGGCCTGCGGACGATTTAGTTGAAGGTGGGATACCAACAGAGGAAGATGCTGACTCGTCTCGAGAACTTGTCTGGACGAGACGATACCAGCTCACAGCCTCCAGCAGTTTGGTCATCATCGCGACTTTAACGCGCGGGTTATCGAAGCAGTCGCTGCCATTCTTGAGCTTCGCGTCCTGCTGTGCTTCTCTTCGTCGGCGCAAACTGACACCGAGCCAGTCGACTTGCTTCTTCAACAGGCTGTACTTGATGTCGTTCGCCAGCATGGCTTCCGCCGTCTCAAACGAATCCAGTTGCTTTTCCGTTAGTTCGAGGTCGGGATTGTGCGAGGTCACAATCTGCAGGATGCCGTTTACGTGGCGGCGATGACGCTGGAGCTGATTCAGCGCACGATTGTGCACGGCGACAGTCAAGCGGTCGAACACGTGATTGAGTCCGTCCGACTGCGTGGTTTCAGCCGTAGTGGCGCCGCAGAGCAAGTTCCACATAAAGTTGCCGCGCGTGGTCTTGGTCAGTGATTTCTTCAGGCTTTGATGGGCGGCGATCGCCAGGTCGCGCTCCACTTGGATGCGCAGGTCAATCTGCAGCAGGCACTCGTGCAGTTTGGTCCGGAGGCGGCCAGTCGTAGCAGGTTGCACGGGGCTGCCCGGTTGCGATTCGGATGAGCTCGTTGGACTCACATCACCAGAGCCAGCCTGTGGGTTCTCCAGACGTCTGGTTCCGCGTCGACTGGCGCCTTTCCGGTCGAATTTGGCGGCGTTCCTCGTCGCCAAGTCGCTCGTTGGCACGGGCACGAACTCGGTGCCGCCGTCGCCTTGCGTCCTACGGATGCGGTTCCACGCTGTAAAGCCCCTGCCTCTGACAGCATGAACATCTTGCACATCGCTGGCGGAGAAGCCTGCGTGGCCAAACGGACTGGGCGAGGCTTCGTCGCTGGTTTCCGTCGAGTACGAATACGAGAACGAGCCGAGTTTGCGCGTCGGCTTGCTCCCAATCGCTGCTCCAGGCCCAGCACCGCCCGCACTCGCAGCGCTCGCGGGGCTCCCGTCATCTTCCGCGTCGTACGTGCAGCAGTTCTCAGCGAGCGTGGTCGTCGGCACATTGTTGGTGGGCGAACACATCACTTCAAAGAACGAGTTGACGCGTGCGCGCGGCGCGTGGCCGTAGAAGTTCTCGATGATCGGATACGCCGCCCACTCGGGCGCGATCCACACCGCCGGTGCGTACTTGTGCGGCGCTGGCGCTGGCATCGACGCCGGCATCGCTGCGCCACCAGCGGCAGACATGACGTCCACGTCCGTGTTGACCGGCGCCGGTCTGCGCTGGTGTCGCGGCTGAGGCTGCGACTGCGACCGCAGCTGCTGCTGCTGCTGTATGCGCATGTCCTCGTCCTCCTCCATGCGTTGTTGCGTTGTTGTTGGATGTGGCGTCGGCTGCTGCTGCGTCCACCGCCCGGGGCCTTCGTTCGGCGCTGGGCGTTCGTTCCTTTGGCGTTGGCTTGGCGTTTGGAAGCTCGCGGAACGCTAAATTCGGAGGTGAGCGGAGGTGGGTTTTTTCCGTCGATGGCGGTTCGCGCAACCTTCGCGCGACCTTCGCGCGACCTTCACGCAGTGCGCAACGCGTCTGTGCAAGTTGGAGCGCGCTCACAGAGGAAATGGTGGTCGTGGAGGCGGTGGATGTCGCTGGTGGCAACGCGTTTTTTTTCTCTCTGTGTTTGTGCGTGTGCATGCTGGGCATGTGTGTTGAACAACGTGTCCGCAGACGTGGTGGTCGGGTGGGTCCTGGGATGAGCTTGAAGTCGTAAAAGAGTGACGTGAGCTGCCACATGGCTGCCTGCGTGCGCGTTGATAGACAGGCCGACGCGCAACCAGAGAGAGCGGAAGAACACAAAGACCGAGAACAATGACAGAACGGCTGACCACGCTGCCACGAGTGCAGGCGTGAGAACGGAGGATGCGCGGCATGACATACAGCACTGGCGCCACGGCGCGCATGGAGGCAGAAACCCAAGCTGAATGGCTGGGAGCCGGAGCGCCACCGCCGCGGGCCATGTGTCTCGGGATGAAATGGTGCAACGTGGTTGTGAACAGTCGAATGGACCGTTCAGAGCTCCAAGATGAACGCACTGGCGGATGGATGTGCATACATCCAGATCGAGGTTGTGTCAGCGCTCCTTTGCCGCAAACGAGAATTACAGATGCGAACGGTTTGCTCACTGCACCAGCGGCAACGACGGGGACAGCGACATCGACAGGAACCGGAGCATCACATCCCCGTCGTCCGATGCCGCTTCATCGATCAAATATACCAATCCCGCTTCCCCATGCTCATCGATATATTATACCAATCTCTACCACCAAAAATACATTACTTTCGAGGTGCACGCGAAGGTCCACTGTAAAAGTGGGGGCAGAGAGAAGTGTATGGATGAGCGTAGGGTTGCAGGACCGTCCGCTGCCTGCCGCCGTCCATTGGCTGGTAAACTGGGTCAAGCGGCGTCCGCCGTAGTGGATGTCCGCCATCAGCGTTCGCTGCTGTCTCAGTCGATGCACTCTTCCACTGCGCTCGATTGGGCACCTGGCTTGGCTGGCACCTGCAGCGCACCGAGGAGCAGCCTTCGCTCGCTGACCCAAGCTCACTGAGTGCGCTCGTTGGTGGCGTCACCCACGTCGCTCTTACCGCCCCCGTCCATCGAGACGGGCATTGGACACTGCCGCCGTCGCCATGGCTGACAAGCGGCTCTTCATTTACAAAAATGAAGCCGGATCCGAAGGCAAAGTACGTGTGCTTGTCGCCATGTCAGCTCCATGGGCCGTACATACTGCAACGCCGAGAGCGAGGAAGCGAGAGCGCCGTGTATTGATGTGGAACGATGTCGCCCTTCGGCTGCGTGTGTGCGTGTGGTGTGCGTGGTCATTTAGGTGATGAATTTGCGGCCGAAAGAGGGCATCGCCAAGCTCAAAAAGTCGGCGAGCAAGAAGCTCGGGATCAAAGCTAAGCGCATCTTCCTCGCCAGTGGCGCCGAAATCCAGGACGTCGACGAGCTGCAGAACAACGACACGCTCTATGTGTCGCAGGGCGAGCCGTTCTATAAGGCAGTGGGTGCGTCCTGATGACGAGTTTGGGTGGCAGCCGAGTGAGCCGCGACTGATGTGCGCGGATGGATGAAATTAGGCAATGCCAATGGCCAGGAGACGCTGCATGTGTCCGTCTTGGGCTCTGGTGGTGTCGGCAAGAGCGCGCTGACGCTGCGATTCGTGCGTGATTACTTTGTGCGCGATTGGGATCCGACCATCGAGGACGCGTACAGGAAAGCGCTCACGGTGGACGAAAGTCTGTGCATGCTGGAGATTCTGGACACGGCCGGGCAAGATGTACGTGAAACTTGACTGCACAAACGCGGCTACAATGGCTGTGAATGTGAAATGGGTTGATACATGTTGCTGATGCGTGTGATGACGGTCGTGTGCGATCAGGATTTTGAATCGCTACGCGCGCAGTGGATGATGGACAAAGACGGCTACGTCTTCGTGTACAGCATGGACTCGCGGATCTCGCTTCATGTATGACCTCTGATCTCTGGTGCACTCCTCGGATGCGAAGACTCACGACTGTCGTTGTCCAACACAGGAATTGCAACCGTTTTTCGACCTGCATTTGCAAATCAACGAGAACAAGCGACCGCTGCCGCCGATCATCCTCGTTGCCAACAAAAAAGATCTGGTGGAACAGGACCCGAGCAAGTGCCAAGTGCCGACCGAAGAAGGCCGACGGATAGCACATCTTTACAACGCGCGCTACATCGAAACAAGTGCGCTGACGGGTGCTAATGTTAACGCCGTGTTCGAGAATTTTGTCCGCGAAGCCCGCAAGAAGAAGGTGCCGAAGCCCAAGAAAAGCGTCTGTACAATCTTGTGAGCGTCGTCCCCGCCTCCTGGATTTGCGCCTGCGTGCCACTCTCGACACCAAGACCCACGCGCCTGCATTGCCTGGTCCCGACCGGCAGCTAGCGTCTCGCTTCGACGTCATCTCCAGCCTCCCACCCACGCTCACACTGTCGCGCTTACGTGCACTGCACGGACTGGGTTGTGCGTTCGAGTCGTCGTAGTAGTTTGGTTTTCATTTTCCTAACTTAGTTTTAAAGTAGTAGTTTGGCCGCTCTGGTCGTTCCTAAACGCGATTGAGAGCCCACTGCTTCATGGTTGTCGAGCACTGGATGCTGCCGTTGCGGATCATGCCGTACAGTGTTCGAGGCTCCATATTGAGCACTAGCGCGCGATACTCGGGCTGGAGTGAATCTGGAGTCGCGTACTTGGCGCGACCGATCTTGAACGCATCACCAGCGTCCTTGACGAGCTGCAGGCGCAACAGGTTCTCCAAGGCCTTCTGCACTTCACTGCGCGTGGGCATCTGGCTCAGTATGTCGTGCTTCAGGTAGAACTGCTCCCACTTGTGGTACACCATCTCCATCGTGAAGAACGTGTGGCCGTCGCGCTCCAAGTGGCTCATTCCGATCAGCAACGCGATGCCGTGGTCATTCACGGTGTTGAGAATGGCCAGCTGGTGATCTTGCTCCAGCAGACGCTTGGCCTTCTTGAAGTGCTCCAGCGTCAGCAGCGGCTCTTCCATCGTGAGGTTGTACACAGCAGCCAATGCAACCTGCGCGAAGAACTCGGGCGGCCTCGCTTGGTCATAATCGAACTCCAGCATAGCTCGCAAGACCGATTCGTTCACAAACAGCTCTCGGGTGCTCGTGTCGAACATCTCGACGAAGCGATCGGACGGCTGCACCGCGAAGGGCAGGCGGGCCCAATCGACAGTCGCCAACTCAAGCGCCTGTTGCATTCGCAGCAACACCTGCGGGAATCGCGGTGCGTCCATGATGATCTGCAGACCGGAGAACCGCGAGCGAACTCTCTTCTCCATGTGATCCAGCGCGATATAGTCGTGTGTCATGCCAAGGATGGCTAGCTTGACGTCCGTTGACTGAAGCCAGTCGAGTAAGTTGTACAGCAGCAGCTGCTTCGGACTGCGCTCACTGGCAAAGCGCTCGATGCGGTCGACAATGATCACGACGGGCTCATCCGCGTAAGCCTTCTGGCGCAGCAGCTCCTTCAAGTATTCGTACATCTTGAAGTATTGCACGGCCTAGCATATCCATCAATCAACAGCATGATGACCATCAACACACATGACCGATCCATCCATCAAGCATCATCAATCAACGCCGTACCGCGTGCTTGACGGACTTGTCCTGCGTCAGCTGCGCAATGATCTCCTTGAACGCCTCGACTTCATTCTGTAGGATGATGCCGTTCAGGTACACGTGCGTGAACGGTCGCACGCGAGTGCGCAGGCGATGCAGCGCCTGGATCACAACTTGCTTCTTGGCGCTGCCCATGCGTCCAACGAGCAAACCCGACTGGTTCTCCCCGCGGGCGACCGTGCGTTCCAGGAGCTCCTCCACATCCGTGACATATCTCTCCAAGCCCGTTGTGTGGATGGCGTTGCCCAGATCATGACGAATGCGGTCGCGCAATGCACTTCGACACGAGAGAAGCTGCTCCTGCGTCAGCATCAACGCTGTGTCATCGGCACGGCACTTGGCCGGATTTGCAGATGGATCGATCGCTGCACCATTTTCCTCCAAATCTTTATCCCGCTTGACATTGTCCTCATCTTTGGTTTCCGGCTTGATCATGTCGTCCTGCGACCGTGGCGACACCGCCGCCAATGCGGCGTCATTGCGCTCAATGCTTCGTCGTCGCTTCATTCATTCACTGTGTCACGCATTTGTTGCACGTTATTTTGTTGCACGTGTTTTAATGTTTTCTTGCAAGTTAATCCTTGCAAGCTCGGCTCGTGTGTGGTGTCGGCTCGGCTTGAAACTGTTATCAATAATCCCCATTTTTAGCCATTGCGCGACCTTTCGTGTGCACCCATCCATCAGTGCACTTCGCTGGGTTGACCACGCCAAGGATGATGATGATGGATGGCAACGCCGAGCATACGAATGACACCATGGTGCCCGCGGCGCTGGGAGAGCTCTCCGAGGATGACGACGAAGGACGCCAGGCGCTCAAGAAGAAGTTCCTGCTGGCGCGCAGCAAGGAGCAGAAAAACTCGATTTTTGACTACGTGTGCGTCTGCTTTCGCTGTCGCGGCGTCGGATTGTCTTGAGCTAAGGCGCGTTCAATGCAGGAACATCTCGTCCAATTTGCTGCGGAAAGTGCGCTACGGCCAGCCGCTGCATATAGCAATCCAGGTGAGTGGTGGTATGGTACGACTGGCTGTGGGTGGAATGATCAGTTGCTCATGAGACTTGGGATCACCAGCGTCCATTGCGAGATGTCGTCGCATCACGCCCCAAGTCATCGCACAATCTAGGGACTGCTGATCGCCGCCAGAGAAGCAAGAGCGCGTTGCATCACTCATCTAACTCGTGGTCGTCGATGATGTACCGCGATATGCGACCACAATCAGCTGCATCCACGAGCGAGGAGGCTTTGCGCCGCATGATCGATCGAAAACGAGGCCCTGCTGCCATTCGCTACGGCAAACTTGTGCGATTTCAAGCCGACGATGGCGGCTTCTTGATGGTGGAATCCGACGGCAGTATCCGCAAAGCACCGCGTGAGTATCGAGACGATCCGCGTACCATCCTAACCATCTTCCCCCGCGATACTGTGACATCCATTGGCTGGCATAAGTGCGTGCAAACAAGCGATCTGTTCTTCTTGGCTCAAAGTCGCGACTCGATCCATGCAGACACAGGTGTTGTGTATGCCGACTCGAACCAGGTCGACGACGTGCCGGACGAAATGCGGAAAGCCGTGGAGAAACACGACTTTGATCCACAGCCAGACTTTCTCACGAGACAGTCAAGCGGCAAACACGTGAATCAGCACATGATCAACGAGTTAGCGAATCTGCCTTCAACCATCTGGCGCTTGGAGAAGATCAGTAGCTCCGAATTTGGCTATGTGCCTCCGCACTTCCAGCGCAACGAGTTTGGCGAGCTGGTTGAAGACGAGACACTCGAGCATGATAGTTTTATCTACAGCGGCATGGCCGTTCGAATCTGTCAGAACAATGACTTTCTCCATTACGAGCGAGTAGACGAAGTCGCCAAGAAGAAGCGCAATTTCCACATCCCATCCACGGCGTTCCGGGCGCCCATGCCCCTGCACGAGTTCTTCGCGGACGACGACTATTACGATATGGCCGATTTGCTTGTCTTGGACCAGGACACCGAAGCGCGTCCTATCTCCACAACAACAGAAGAGCTTGTGAAGTCACCGTACGCACACGTGTGGTTGCGAAAAGCCATGGCATCGTCGTGCAGCGTGGATTCGCACGCGTCGATGTGGAAGACACGCTGGGTCATCCAGGACGTGCTGTATCAGCGAGCTCGAGAAAAGAAGCGTTTGCGCCGCCAGCACGCCGAGAAGGAGAAGGCCAAGCTCAGCGCACCACTGCCCTCATTATATAGCCCACGAGACGACGCCGATGAGTTGCAACCCCATAGCGACAGCTTCCATGACAAACATGCAGCCGTCGATGGATCGGCAGTAGCAGACCAGGCAGCCAAGTTCAGAGAAGACGACATGACCAACCAGCAAGCGGAACGCCACCACGCTGCTCGCATCATTGCACGGTTCATGCGCCGCTCGCACTTCTCCGAGTCGATGCGACGTGCGCGAGATCTGATCCACCAGCGCCTGCGACGGCAAGGCAAACTCAAAGAGATTGAGCACCCAGCGTTGGAACTGTCGCCCGAAAAACAACTGCAGATGCTGCAGTGCTACAAACCTGTCATTTATGGCACACGCGACCGCATTCACGGTGTTCCAGCCAAGCACATCCCGGGCCTTTCGCTCACAGACAACAAATACGCGATGATGGAGCGTCGGCGGGCGGATCGGATGGCAAAGGAAATGCAGCACTTGGCCAAGGACCACCTCCAGAGCAGAACAAAGTCTATCGGCGAATTCACGGCCGTCAAGAACGGGTACCGACGTGTGCCACTGCCATCGCCCGTGCGTTCCACCGTCAACGACCGTCGCAACCGTGATTATGAGTTCCAGGTAAAACTCAAGATGCTTCACGCTGAAAAACCGCACTTCTCGTTTGGCACCGGCAAAAGACCAAACACGGCGCCACTACCAGATCACTTTTTGCATCGATCGAAAAGCGCGCTCCGGTGACCATGAACCACGTACAGCTTGACGTCCTCTGCCATCATCATGTGAGATACAGTTCGATCCATTTGAGTATTGCACATCGTCGAGGTGGACGTTGAAGTCGATTGTTGAGTTCTGTTGGAAACCAACCCTCAGCACCGCCCGTGGCAAGAGATTGGATCGGCTAACTTTCCAACCTGGGTGACCACGCTCACAGCTCAACCACGCCAATACTGTGCCCGCGTCTTCAGTCTAGGAATGTGATCATACGAAAGCACGTGGATATATAGAAAAGTATCCTGGACTGTCATCGAAAGGTGGTGATCAAATCGTGAGCATCTGAAACATTGGGAGTCGTCGGTATACTGCTCACGAAACGTGAATGCAGGTATTCCGCAGGATCCAGAACACTAATGCGTACGTATAGATTCGCAATCTGCTTAGTTTAATAGGCGTATGAATACGAAGTTCTCGATGCAAAATGCTATTGTTTCTGGTCGTGAAATATGCAAAGATTGAGGCATTGTCCGTGGCAGTGGAGTTAACCTTGGCAGTCTAGCCATGCTTCTATCTGCAGGTCGCACTGGGGACCAACACCTCGAGCAATTTGAAGACGGCGGATACGCTCGTAGTCACCTGAGCCGTCGCAATAGACCACTTGGAAGCGTCCGTTATAGCACATACCTGTCGTGAATCCCAGGTGGCACTGCTTGTATTTGACGCCACCGCACAGCCCAGCTCTGGTGAACTCGGACGGCGCAAACATACTGATGTCATAAGTGAGATTCTTCGTGCACACGAATGACGTCCTCGCCTTGCTGACGACTGGTTTGTCTTGCGCGGACAACGTGTCGTTTAGGCATTCTACAAGCGGTTCACCAGCTCGAGAAGCACATTTGTAGCCGTTCAGGTCGCACACTCCGTCGAGGTATCCGTTGCAGCACATTTCGTTTCGATAAATGATCATTATAGATTTGAGACTCCGAAGTCCAGTTAGTGGGGGCAGCCGCTTGACATGAAAGGCCTCGACAATATCAAGCTCTTCAAGATTCTCCAAATCATCGAGATTTGGTAATTCGATGAGCGAGTCAAGAATCGCCATTGTAAGGCACGTGAGCTTCGTCAGGCCCGCGAGTGATGGAAATTCGCGCAAGCCTTGAATACCGCCCATATGGATGAAGCAGATATCGTTCATACCCGTGAAAGTATGTTTTGGCGCGTACGAAAGACCTGTCATCGAGAAGTCACCCTCAAAATGTCTGGCAAGTACGAGTTGGGTAAGTCAAATGACGGCAAATGATAGACAGTAATATGTACGTACAAGTATTGCATCTTTGCGAACTCGTTCACCCAATCAGGAAGCCGATCAGCCTTTGTGTACATCAAGATTCTGAGGCAAGGATATGGTGTTTCGAACGTATGGCTGTTGTTGGATGGATTTCGGTACCAAGATATTCCGGAAGGTGTGCGGACGTTCAAGATGCTGGCAACGTCGCAGCAAGTGAATCTGAATTTTCAGGAACTTGATGATGCGTACTGCTGTCTGTTCTCGTGTTGGAGAAAGCAGGACCTATTCAAACTTGGAGATCAAGTATTTCGATATGACGAGGAAGATATGGAGGAACGCTTTTACTATTCCGGTGGAAGCGTTCGGGAGTTTGGACGACCTACAGCGGAGGAAATACGCATTGCGATACTTCATGCAGTCGGAAATGTTAACGACGCCGCCATCCATGTTCAGTCGGGCTTCGATCACCTCGATCGCTTACGCCGCACATTTGTGAAGGACACTGGAGCCGCAAATGCATTCATTTCATGCGATCACTGGGAGCAAGTCATCGACTCGGACTATGCCGTTCTTAAGCTCTCCATCCGGCTGCGATCAGACGCGCTGTTTCGAATTTATGCATAGGCTCGAAGCGCTGGACACGGATCACTTGCTGGAAGCGTTTTTGAGGTCTATGTACACCGTCTAGCTGCTGACAACATGTTGAGACTTCACATCTCCGAATATGATCCACCGATATATAGGAAACCAGATGAACCTCGTGGTTATGAATTCAAGCCAGTGCTTCTCAAAACGGGGACTGCAGTTCAGTGGGGAAGCTCAAGCGAGTACAAGCCTTACGCGGCTGCACCCAGCTGCGGAAACACAGAGCAAGCACGCCCAGACAATGTAACTTATGCCAATGATGATGAGCATAGCTGCGGCACAACCGGACGTTGTGGCATCGACTTTGTTGAGCAACCAGAACTCGCCGTTGGCGTACGCGGTCGCGTTCATGACGCTGTTAGCCATTTCGGATGGATATAGTTGGATGTTGGCCTGAAAAAAACAGTGCTGCAGCTGCACAGATGAAGGACACGATCATGGGGAGACCGAGCCATCCGAAGACACCCAAGAAGCTATCGTTCTTGATCAATGTCTTGACCACTGTCTCTGGCCTAGCTGTGACGCAGATAACCTGCGATGTCTTGGCTTTTGCTCGTGGGACTGAATCGTAGGCACAACGTCAGACGACGACGTAGGTTTGCCAGTCGCCATGTCTGTTGTTGCCATCGCCACGGTGTGGACACGGTCACTTGGAGGAAGGACGCTGCTCTCGCTTTCTGTCGGGCCCCGACAGGTAGCAGCACGCCCGACTGTCGGGCGTGCTCAGGCTAGATGATCCTTGTCTGCTTCGTCTCTGACGCCTGCGCCGATGCCACCGCTGAATATGGACTGTTGAATCGCTGCGTTTGAGCCATCAAGAGTCTACAAAACTAACAGCAAAATGCATCAAACTTGGCACTGAAATATTTTAACCAACTGGCACATGATTCGACACCCACGGCATTGCGTTCTTTACAAGTCCGACATGATGGCGACGTGTGCCGCTGTTCGATAACTTGGAGCCAAGTTGACTTCGTCACGTCTCGTTTACAGGATCCTTGAACAGTTCAAGCGACATGTGCCAACTCGACAAACTCGAGGGGACGGCTCGGCCGCGTCGTTATCAGACATGACAACACCGCCCTTTGCTCATCTGCTAAAGTAACTCACTCTGATCCTTGCAGATACGCAGTTGATATGGTGGAGCACCTCCTTCACCAAATCTTGCTATCCTGTCTTTGCCCCTAAGGAGTCGTTGGCTGACTCGCCTAGCCTGTGGAGCACCTTCAACCGCACTTGTGGTTGTTGTCTTCGACTTCGCACAGCGTTGTTCCCAGCAGCAACCACCGATCGCGCCCACCACCTGGAGCAGGATGCTGACGTACGAATCGGAACGGAGCATAGATGCGAACCGCGACGCCTGGAACAAACTGCAGTTGATTCACCACTTGCGGGTTGAACACAATGCGAATGCGTGCCGGCTTTGTGGCATTGGTGGAGGCCAGTGTTCCCGGCAGCAACCTCTCATCGTTTTTCACGTCATGTGCGTGCAGTCGGCCATCGTAGAGCACAAAGTGAGGATGCGTACGCAGGCGACTAAGGCACACCACCACAAACGCGCGGTCTTGAATCTTTCCACCGGGCAGTCCTTGATCGTGCTCATTCAGAATGCTGTGAGAATGCGAACGCAACATCGTGACCTCTCGAGCTGTTCTTCGACTGGCTTTCCGGACCGATTCTCCGAGGTCACCACGAATCTTCGACATGAGCGCGTCTGCCTTGGGCTTTCGCTTTTGAGCGCTGTCGGCTTTCGTTGGTGAGAAGAACTGCGTCTCAAATGGCTCCGCCCGCAGCTGTTCTTCCGTGTCGATAATCCCATCGTTTTGTACCGGTGGATTATTCGATGGCTGTAGTCGCACACGCACACAACAATTCAGACACGGGGCAACAAACGGCCCGATATGGATCAGCACTCACCACTTCATAGTGCGACACCACAGCACTAGAACTGCGCTGCTGCTGCTGCTGCTGCTGCTGAGAAAGCAGCGTGGCACGTTGCAAGACGTCCGACAGGCGAGGTCCGCTGCTGTTTCCTGGACTCTCACTCGTACGAAATCTTGACTCCGTCCTGCCACAACACCGATCGTCAAACCAAACCCGTCGTAATGACACTCACTATCAACTCTCACGGCGGTGTTCGTTGCAGCGACTGCCTGCGCAAGTTTGTGACCTTGCGCTTCTTCTGTGTCGCACCACTGCCTGCAGACGTCGCCCACCGATCCGGTCGCGCGTTGGCAGCCTCATACTGCGGCGCTTGTGGTCGTTTTCTCGCTGGCGACGGCGTCGTTTGCCTTAATGGCGCGCGTGCGCTTCCAGAAATGTGCGCGGTCTCCACCGACAATGGCAGCGACGTCCTGCGACGCGTGCGGTCGATAGATGAAGCAGCTGAATCCACTTGACGAGGTGGTGGCGACGCCGAGCGACGTTCTGGAGCGCGCTGAGCCGCGTGCAACAGCGACGCGAATGGGTTCTCGCCTTCGGACTCGTCTTCTCTGCCAGCGTCGTCATCGAAGTCCAGGCGCTCAGCCCGGAAGAGCTCCTTTGGTCGCTCCAGGATGGCACTGGCGCTGGGTTTCCGCTCGGACGCGGCGCTGCGTGGGGCCTTGTGAAGCGAGGTGGTGGTCTTGGCCTTGGCCTTGGCTTTGGCAGCCAACGCGCGGCGCTTTTGCAGCTGGTCGGGTGAGTAGAGCATGTTGCCCACGTGCCGTGCGCTGTCGTCCAGGTCATAATACACGATCTGAGCCTCGTCGTCTCGGTCGCCCATGGTCGTCGCTGTCTGTTGGCATCGATACCGACGCCCACGTGATGGTGCAGCAGTAGAAAACCGGTTTGGGATGGTATGGATCGGTACTTATATTTGTGTAGTGCACAAGTTGAAAGTGTGGTAAGTGGAGAAGCGAGCGCGCCCTCACTCTGCGGCGCGTGCAGGTGGTGGCTTGACAAGCCAAGTCGAAGCCACGCTGCCTGCATGTGGCTGGCACATGGCGTGGACAGCTGATCACTGTCCAACGCAGAACATTGTGGCGCCTATTCATGGGAATGTTCATGTTTGTGCCGAGAGTCGTTTTCATTCTGCATTTTACAATTATACATACAATACAATCGGCGTACAACTTTCTGGAAGTGCTAGCTTCCTTATCCAGCTTATTCGAACCTACCACAAATTGTACTTTAGTCTTTTGATTCATGAAGACGACAACTGCGACGAAACAAACGAAGCGACTTGAAGCCACCACGGACGAATCGAAACTAGTAACAATGCCCATGTTCACACCAGTGGTGGCTTAAAAAATCACGTCAACGTCACGCGAAGCTCTTTTGCGATGGGGTCGAGAAAGGAAGGACTACGAAGTAGCGATCGCTACGCGATGCAAGGGTACCGGTGAAGACCCCAAGAAAGTCGCCACCAGCATTCGGCACTCGTTCAATGAAGAACTGCTGCAAGTGTGGTGCGACTTGAAGTGGGACAAGCGCAAAGAAGACCTCACTGATGAAGAAATTGCCACAGAAATTGCCAAGGTGTTGAGTGAAGTCACGAACACCACACTTCCGAATATCAAAGGGTTATTCGAGTCAAGCGTGAAAATGGACATCAACGAAAGAGATGTCCATGAACGTGTGATCCAGTTCTTTCGACAAGGAAGACAGTTGATAGAAGACCATGGATTGGAGTGCTGTTTTGAGGGGCAGAAGGTGAACGTGAGCGCTGGGCAGAAGGTGAACGTGAGCGCTGGGCAGAAGGTGAACGTGAGCGCTGCAAACTACTGGTAGCATCACTGGAGTCGCTATCCTTGCGACATGAAATATCTGAGCTGCTTGAGTTTCAGCGTCGAGGTGCCCGGAACTATGAGAAGGTGTTATTCCATCTTGTGCTGGAGCGCGCGGTAGAGCAGGAACGAAGCTTTCAACAGCGAAAGCGGCTAAAGACTAAGCACTCGACTGAGCCAAAGTCGAAGGATGGCAGGATTATGAGGATGGAGACTAAGGGCGAAGGTCCGAAGACTACACCTCCCACACGAAAGTACGGCCCAGCTGCTCCTACTAGTGGGTGTATGAAGTGTAAAGGCACTCCTTGGTTACGCGACTGTGCCCTTGCAACTCCTGCAGAAAAGAGAGCAATGCTATTGGCGGCGGCTGCCCGACAAAAAACAGAGCAGAAACGGAAGACGGCGGACCAATGACTGAGACGAGCGACAACAGACCGCAAGGCACAGTTGTTTGGCACCTCCGTTTGTTGACCACATCGCTCTCGACGAGCCACACGCTCGAGAGCAGCGCTTCCACCAGTGCACAGGAAGCTCACAGGCTTGTTGTCCCACCACACGCACGCTTGCGGCTCTGGGACGCCCCAGCACGAAACCACTGAATGCGATCCGAGAATGGTGTGCGAATCCCGACGCTTCTGTCTTGGCACAACGCTTTGGACGAAGCCAAGTCTGTTCGTCATGATTGGTCCGACCAAGTACACCATTGTGAGAAGTTGAAGTGCGGGTGTAGAAGCGATCGTTCACCACAAGATGATGTGCTTTAGGATTGGGGCCAAGAATGGCACGCATGTTTGCGAACAACAGCCGCAGGTCCTGACTTCATTTCCAGTGCAGAGTTGGCTTCGCTACAGTTTTTTTTTGCCGCAGTATATCTCGAATCTGTCACATTATACAACATAAGGCAGTCACGCAGTCAAATTATGATGGCTTGTACATCGTCGTGCGCTTGATCCTCACCGTCGTCACGCTGCCTTCGTCTGCGACATCATTGTTGCATGGGGGTATACAAATTTCAAGTTCAAATCAGATCCTTCTGCTGTATCATCCGTGCTCCCTACGTCTCCCATATATTAAGTCATAAGACTAGAGAATATCGCACCTAACCGGTAATTTCCGGTATACTCACCCCCGCCTTCATTATTGGCCGCTATTTTCCCGTCAGCCTCGGGCCTGTGGACCTTCCTGGGGCACGGAGCTGGAGAGCACCACCGTCCCACGCGCTCAAGGACTGAGCGGGACCCGTGCTGATGGGTGTCGTCAGACCAGGGAGGCCGCTGCTTGCAGTGGGTCGATTCCAGCCCGTTTAAAATTTAAAGAGGCTGGCGAGCTCCAAGGCGACCCCGCGCTTCGTCGTCATGGTCGCACTTGTCGCCAAATTGGGAGCAAAGCCTCATTCATCGTCGCGACCGTTGGCGTCGCATCCTGTCGTTGTTGCTGACTCAGCGGCCGTTGGGCAACCGCCGCTCGCATCCGTTGCCGAACCGCCAAGAGCGCCAACTTTATCGTCACAACTGTCGCCAGGTGAAACTGCCGATGATGCCGCCAACCGTGATCCGCCCGATGGCTCACTCGCAACGCCGATTGCCATCACGTCACCCCCAGAACAGCAGGAGTTCGCCATCTGGGCCATCAACAACCGTGCTGGAACAGCCGCAGGGTACGGCTGGAGTACCATGTGGAGTGGCGTGATGGCGACATGACGTGGGAGCCAGCTCAACAGCTGCTGGAGGATGGCCTTGCGGAAGCCCTGGCACGTGTTGATCGCTGGAAAGTCAGCGATTTCGAACGGTACTTCGACTTTTGCGTGTCGGAAGGGAATGATGGCATTGGTGCTTCGGCCGACGGTCGTTGCGTGTTCCGTGCTTTTGCCGCCATCATGACCAGCTGTGGCAATCAGATGGCTGTCAGACGAATTGGTTGTGAGCTTCTACGCTGACGAAGACGTGAATGGTCGTGTCATCAGCCGGAGTGGGCCCAACTGGGAAACGGTGCTGCGCTCGTCGTCGTTGCAAATGCTCGCGCGCCACAAGGAACGAAGATGGTGCATGTCAAGACATTCAAGAAGAATGTGCTTACCTTTGGGTTGTTTGGCACGGAGAAGTTTGATCGCTTGCTGCTTCCTGATGGCGTGTACTTCTTCGCGTTCGATCGCTTGCGTGTCCAGCACAGTTGTTGAAGGTGTCAAGAGCGCGACGGATGAAGACTCGATGGATGTCTTGTTGTACGACTTCGCGAAGGACTGGATCCGTGGAGTGAGGATGATTCGCAGGATCTTGATGACGAACACACGTAAGAAGTAATACATTACTGATTTGCTTTGCGCTTCTTGTTGCTCTTGTTTTCTTTCCTTTGCCGACGGTCATAGGCTTCGATGAGTTGAGTGACTTGTGTCAAATGCTCAACAGATTCCTGTGGCGAAGTGGCGCTGGAACTTTCCGCGAATCCTCAACGGTGGTAGCAGATATATAAGTACTATATTTCGGGTGGTCGGTAGATATATTCCGGTACCATGCCGGTATATCTACTTCATCAATACCTCCCATATAGGACATGTCAGGTAGGACAGGGTATCAAGTATCAGGGGTTAGAGGTCCAGAGTAAACAGAACAATCAGAGCCAAACTTTCCAGCAACCACTCAAGTCCCTCGTCTCCCCCAAGTGTCCTGAGCCCACAGCAGGAGGCCCGGCAAAGCAGGTGAGCGCGACAGGAAGCGGAAGACTCTCACTAACCCCCGTGCCTAAGCTGAGGGCACGTTAAAGTACACGAAGAACTAGAACGCGTATTAACAAGGGAGTTAACTAGACCTCCGACAACTAACCTGCTTCTGCCTCGTCGAAGTATCCGCGGTAGAAGACCCCAACAGAACGCGTCGCTGAAGACAAGTCCATCGAACGCGTTCACCAAGCAGAAACAGCAGCGAGTGCTTCCACGGCAAGACCCACGCGTGGATTGTGAAGACCGAACCCCTTTCGCGGTCTGGGTACACAGTGTGAAGTCAAGAGAAGAAGCAAGCAGAACGAGGCAC